>JAJGOT010000548.1:422500-455000 GCA_022457155.1 Cladopsammia gracilis
GAACGCCGGAATACTAAAACCAGGAACACACCAAAAAAACCCGGAACGCCAGAATACTAAAACCCGGAACACACCAAAAGAACCGGAACGCCGGAATACTAAAACCAGGAACACACCAAGGGGAAATAGTAGGAAATAGCAAGGGTTGACAGGTCGCACCGGTTTTCAAATGTTTCACCGGTGTGAAACATTTGAAAACCTTTTATAGTTTCTTCTAATGAGTATATCTCGTGTAAAGTGGAGGTGGTAGGCCTGTACGACCTTTACAAAATGCTGTTAAATGCCGTTTGCCACCTATATATGTATTTTAACGGTTATACATTTAGTTGGTTTTGGAGGATTTTAGTGTTGACTGAAAAAAAAAACCCTTTTAAAAGCTGCGTGTAAGGGACTAGAGGTCAACTGTGTTATGTCTGTAATGTTTCCTTTGATTTCGTTCTGGCAGTCTTTCATTGCCTTCTGGTGTTCGATACGGCTTTTTCTCCGACCTCGCCACACAGAAGTCAAAGGGCGGAGCCGGGAACTCCCCCCAATCGTCCACGAATTGATGTTCGTCATCCCTGGCATATTTTTATTCGTTACACCGTGCTGATGAGTTGCAATAACAACGAAACAATTGTCCACGGTTACGATCCTACTTTATCGGTTTCTGTCGTGATGGTGTCTCGCAAATTTTACATTTTTACGTGGTCAGATCAGCCTTGCAGTTTATTGTTTTTGTTCATATTTTTATTCCGCTGTTAACTTTCTTCAAGAAGAAAGGCTCTCTTTGTTACGTGATCAACTGCTAAGTCGTTCGGGTGTCACCCTCGAAGTGCTTTGCCCACCTTTCTTTCCTGGATTAGCTAGTATTTCAGTTCGTGCAAAAGAGGTGAGGTTTCCATTCTTTTTCTTTGCTTTGGTGTTCTAATACCAGTACAAGAAGAGTGGCAATTTCCCTGTAGACTGCGCTGCTGCCAACACATGGGAGCACACGGCGAGGCCATTCCACTGAGGACATTTTTTGTCACAGCGAATCTCTCCGTTTGTCTTTCTAGGGATCACGAAATGTGGCCGATCTTGTGTTCTGCGACTTGCTACAATGCGTGCATCTGGCGAACAACCTGGAGCATTAGTTACTTGACCTGGGGTCTTCAACAGACACTCAGCTTTTTCCGAAATGCCTGCTACTGTAGAGACAGGGACTGTCACAAAAGCACGAGTCAACTCGTCTTCACTGACGTCAGGCACTTGCGGCTGTATGAACAAATCTTCTATTTCATCATTAACTTGATCGGACTTTATTGCAATATTTTGCCAGTTGACAAAGTTAAAAAAAATAATCTTACCTTTTTTTATCCGGGCTTTTGCTGGGACTGAAGCCAAACATAAAGAAAACAATTCATTGATTAACCCAGAATACGTTGTATATCTTAAATGAAAAGAAACCAGCAAAATTTTAAAGAACAAGCCTTACCTCATGGGCGTCCTCTATGACCAGATCACGGCCACATGGACAATAAATACCGTTATCATAATTATGTTTTTGGCGGGAAAACATTCCCTTGATTCCACCAGACCACAAAATAAAGGTTTGCCGATGCGTTTTTAACCGGGTTTCTAACGACCAATTGAGGTTCATATATTACCTTCGCAACTATCAAATGTTCTTTTAATATCTACTACAGTCAACAGGTAAGGGCATGGACAGGGGATGTGTATACACATGGCGTGGGCATTCAACGGCTCCTGGTATTGCCGCCTTCCGGTTTTGGAGTCTTCCTGGTTTTCATATTCTGGCGTTCCTGTTTTTTTTAGTGCATTCCGGGTTTTTTGGTGTGTTCCGGGTTTTAGTGATCTGGCGTTCCGGGTTTTTTTGGTGTGTTCCGGATTTTAGTATTCCGGCGTTCCTGGTTTTTTGGTGTATTCCTGGTTTTAGTATTACGGCGTTTCGGGTTTTTTGGTTTGTTCCTGGTTTTAGTATTCCGGCGTTCCGCCATTCTGGCGTTCCACCGTTCCAGGTTTCATACTTTCCGTGTACATTACGCAAATATGCGTAAGAGCAAGTCACGATTTGTTTTTGTTTTACTTCTGATTGGTTAAGAAAAATGGTGCGAGATTTTTTTTGCAATCTCAAAGCATAGCAATGCAATTGAAAACCGCTCTATTAATTTGTAACTGGTTGTAACTGGTTACAAAAGGGGTGTCTGTAAAGCCAGGAACACGCCAGAACAACCCCAGAACATCCCCGAAACACCCCGGAAAACCCCGGAATACCCCGGAAAACCTTCGGAACACCCTGGAACCCACTAAAAATAAAAATAAATCAAATTAAAAGTCTCCTTTGAAAAAGATTCGGCAGAGTTATGGACCCTCCACTCTCCTAGGCGTTTTGTTCCACGGACCCCCCAACCCACTGCGTCCAACTCCCTGCCCTAATAAATGAAATAAAAGTAAAATCTGCGAAGGACCTCGAACGATAATGCTGCTAACGGTATACGTAGGATCTGCAAGAGACCTATATATAATATAGTCCCTTGGCTCCTATGTGGAGCATGGGTCGTCCACAATTTTCTTCCATTGCTCTCTGTCCTGAGCCTGTCTTTCGATTTCTGTCCAACGCAAGCCTATTTGCCGTAGTTCTTGTTCAGCAGATCGTCTCCATTTGTTTTTGGGCCTGCCCCTGTTTCGCTTGCCTTGGGGATTCCAGAAAAGTGCTTACCGAGTAGATTGATTTTGTATCTACTCATTTCGTTTGCAATCTGTTGAACTCTTCCAGCCTCAAACATGGTCCTAACGTTCCATATCCCAAGCTTTGTGGTAGTCCTGGGTGTGAGTAGTCGGTTCGGCCCTGCAGCGTCCACATTGTGGGTTTGGCTGTATTGCGTCATTTCAATCCCGTTTGGGATAGCTTCTCTTTGGCCCAAGACTGGTTGAGTAATTGAGTGAGTTCCTGTAGACGTTTCTGTAACCGTGGAAGTTTTACGAGGGTATGGGGTTGGCCTACCGCTCAACCCCCAACCTGGAGGGCCAGGGTTTTTCTGTCGGGGTTGTCCTTCCCTTAGCCACTGGGGTCCTGTTATTTAAAGGCGCCGGATGCTCGCCTTTCGCCGTTGTTGCTCAGCTGCAGTGTGGAACTGCATTACCAGGGTTACAGCGAGGATGTGCAACAGCCGACTTGGTGGCAGAGCCTGTTTGAGACGGTGGGCATTTCCCGCCATTTAAAGGGCGCACCTGGTGGCCCCAGTGCACCCAACCGAGACCCATTACCACCCTTCAACCCCGCAAGAGACCTAATCAGCCAAAAAAAACATACAATAAACTGCAAGGGCCCTTCAAATTAATGACTTTTATTCGGGATTCACATCACCTCACATTTTAAGACTGACCATATAAAATTGGCCTGTAAAACTTTATTTTCGCGAATTGTAGTCGCTCCCACAAAGCCGTTGTCGTCACGCAACTCTCCTGATCCTGCACAAATAACGGCTGCGCAGGAGACTACGCCAACTTTGGACAATGCGTTAAAAAAACACTGGGATTTGTGTCTTTTAGCGAATTACGTTTTTGAAAACCTGGGAATTTCAAAAAGTATAAAAACGGACCTTTGGCGAGAGGAGGTAGGCGGGAGGTATTTTTTACGCCTGAGTGAG
Organism: Cladopsammia gracilis; assembly: GCA_022457155.1. NCBI lineage: Eukaryota > Metazoa > Cnidaria > Anthozoa > Scleractinia > Dendrophylliidae > Cladopsammia > Cladopsammia gracilis. The sequence goes on from JAJGOT010000548.1 coordinate 426,133, forward strand.
CAGAGCACTTTGTTGGTTTCTTTGACGAGGAAGGGATGGACCATTTTATTTTTTTAGGGGGGAGGGGGGTGGGCAATTACCAAAAATAAATTCCTGCACAGCAAAAGTAGAGAAAAATATTCGTGCAAAGTGAGCCAAAGAAAAGAAAAGTATGGAAAAATCTCGAAAAAAATCTTACACAGCCTCAAGACGGAAAAAAATTACTGCACCGCTTCAAGTCGCAGAAGTAGCTGTGCTTACTTTTCAGGCGTAACCTCCACGTATAGAGCAAGGCTAATCAGCCTTGCTCTATACTTTGATTTTATCTCTATTTTTGGCTGACTAAATCTGTTACAGATCCTACGTACACCGGCAGTATTTTCGTTCGCGGTCCTTTGCTTCTTATTTACTTGTTACATTTTCAGATCCGAAATGCTGCTTTTTTATTTTTTACATGGTATTGGCCCTGTATTCGCTGAGGGATGGTTCTGTTTATCCTCAATTTCTTTATCGCGTCAACGACATGATATTTCAAATTCTTTGCCTATAGAGTCCTAAAGTGATGACGTCACAAAAACTAAATTGTGAAATTATGGGATTTGAAATAAAATAATGATAATAGGCCATACGCTACTGTGATTGTATGTTTTAACTCTCAAGCTTTCGTCGGACACCGACATCGTCAGGAGAAAACTGAAAGAATTTACATAAATGCGAAGCAATATAAAGACTAGCGTGGATACGATGTAACACCTAAACAAGAACAAAAACACTTAAACAAAGAATTCAGACTGACAAAAGATTCAAAACAAAATATTCAAAATAAAAGGTCCCTCAGTTCTGTGCATTCGTCACGAGAGTTTATTTTGGGTTTTTTGTTTCGAATATGTGCAGCCTCTAAGAGTCTTAGATTTACGGGGTCGTTGTTTCGGCCGATGATCTTGACAGAAAAACATGTGCGGCCACGTTGGCAGTCCTGCAGGTGCCTGTAGAAGGATGATGAATCAGAGTTAAGATGTTCTCTGACTCTGTCATGCAGCGGTCTAATGCTGCTGCCAATGTAAGTCAGTTTACATTCTTCGCACTCGAGTTGGTAGACTGTGTTTTTGGTGAGGCACAAATTGTTTTCTCCGCGGATGAGACAACCGTTTCTAGTGCATTGTTGTTTGGCTGGTTTGGATTTCAATACTTGTCTTAGCGTAGTTGACTTGTGTGCTAGCCGGACGGGGAGGTTTTCTTTCTTGAAAATCCGGCGTATTCTATGGTTAAGGTCGTCATTGATAAATGGTATTCTGAAGTAAAGGTACTCGTCATTGGCATTGTTTGTCTGATGTTGCCGATGTGCGTTTACAGGTTGTATGTACGTTTCCCTGATAGTCTCATTTGAGTACCCGTTGAGGGACAGGACGTTATCGAATTCGATGTTGTGTGCGATTCTTGCATCTGAGGTGGTGCAGCGTTGGTTTATGCGCCGTCTCTCGTTGATTATGAAGTGGCGCTTGCACTTGCTTGGTAGGGCTGATTGATGATGTACAAACATCGGTTTTTTTTGCGCTCTTTTTGTAGAATTCAAATGAGTGCGCACCCTGGTTGGTTATAGTGACCGACACGTCCAGTAGAGACAGGGTGTGTCCATTGGGCGTGGCGGTGGGCTTTTCGATTTCGAACTCAATTTTGTCATGCTGGGCATTCATTAGTTGTTGGAACTCCATCGCTTGTTCTTCGTTGGTCGTCTGAAAGTAGACATCATCTACGTACCGGCGGTAGTTAGAGATAGACCTTGCGGAGGCTAAAGCTATGGTCTCTAGTCTATCCATAAAGAGGATGGCTAGGATAGCTGACGTACTAGCTCCCATGGGGAGGCCGTCGGTCTGTCGATAGATTTGGCCTTGGAATTCAAAGTACATGTTCTCTAAGGTGACTGTGAGTAGATCTTTAATGTCATCTCTTCTACAAAAAGAGCGCAAAAAAACCGATGTTTGTACATCATCAATCAGCCCTACCAAGCAAGTGCAAGCGCCACTTCATAATCAACGAGAGACGGCGCATAAACCAACGCTGCACCACCTCAGATGCAAGAATCGCACACAACATCGAATTCGATAACGTCCTGTCCCTCAACGGGTACTCAAATGAGACTATCAGGGAAACGTACATACAACCTGTAAACGCACATCGGCAACATCAGACAAACAATGCCAATGACGAGTACCTTTACTTCAGAATACCATTTATCAATGACGACCTTAACCATAGAATACGCCGGATTTTCAAGAAAGAAAACCTCCCCGTCCGGCTAGCACACAAGTCAACTACGCTAAGACAAGTATTGAAATCCAAACCAGCCAAACAACAATGCACTAGAAACGGTTGTCTCATCCGCGGAGAAAACAATTTGTGCCTCACCAAAAACACAGTCTACCAACTCGAGTGCGAAGAATGTAAACTGACTTACATTGGCAGCAGCATTAGACCGCTGCATGACAGAGTCAGAGAACATCTTAACTCTGATTCATCATCCTTCTACAGGCACCTGCAGGACTGCCAACGTGGCCGCACATGTTTTTCTGTCAAGATCATCGGCCGAAACAACGACCCCGTAAATCTAAGACTCTTAGAGGCTGCACATATTCGAAACAAAAAACCCAAAATAAACTCTCGTGACGAATGCACAGAACTGAGGGACCTTTTATTTTGAATATTTTGTTTTGAATCTTTTGTCAGTCTGAATTCTTTGTTTAAGTGTTTTTGTTCTTGTTTAGGTGTTACATCGTATCCACGCTAGTCTTTATATTGCTTCGCATTTATGTAAATTCTTTCAGTTTTCTCCTGACGATGTCGGTGTCCGACGAAAGCTTGAGAGTTAAAACATACAATCACAGTAGCGTATGGCCTATTATCATTATTTTATTTCATTGCAACACGATGCTACTGAAAGACAACTTCATTACTTTATGGGATTTGATTAGATATTCGGAAAGAGCATGACGTAAAATGCCCGCTTGCCAAAAATCGGCATCTTATTGCAATTAGGAGATGAGATATTGGCACCGTTATGCTCTGATGACTCCATACAAATCCTTCTAATTTTGGTTGGGGGGTCCGTGGAGCAAAACGCCTAGGAGAGGGGAGGGTCCGAAGGTGTGCAGAATCTTTTTCAAAGGAACCTTTGATTTGTTTTTATTTTTAGTGGATTCCAGGGTGTTCCAGTTAGGTTCCGACGGTGTTCCGGGGGTTTTCCTGGGTGTTCCGGAGCCCGGAGGTGTTCCGGGGATGTTCCGGGATGTTCCGGGTAGGTTTCGGGGTGTTCCGTGGTGTTCCGGGTCGATTCCTGGTTTTACAGACACCCTTACAAGAGCTTTCAATTTTAGGGTTTACTGTCATTTCAGTAATTGGTGTTTTGCGAGCTGAGGGTGGTCGCTAAGGGAAGGTGGTCGCTTACGAGAGTGCATTGTCATAAGGAAATGGTCAACTGTATATTCAAAGAAGATGCAAGCAAATTTAGTTGCCTACAATATTACCCACCATGTTTGTATACCTTCTCTCCATTCTGGGGAGACAGTCTCACCGACATCAAAGTGATGGAGATGCTTGTGCTTGTTGAAATTTCGGGTGGAACTAAAGTTATGCAATCTTTTGGTAAATGTCAGTTTGTAGAGCGTGTCAGAAGTAACTTGATGAGAAAATTTAACAAAGAATCTTCCAAGGTAGCAATATTAGGCTTAAACATTGATATTTCAGTATGATGTATATATGTTGCAGGTAAAACCCGCACTCAGGTATTTAATATTGGTTTAATGTGTACCCAGCATTCAATCTCCATGTAGGTAAGCTAAGCCTAACTCTAGCACAAAGCTAACCGTCAACTTAAGCATAAAGGTGCATGTAGCCAGTGGTGTGATGGTTAGCTTTGTGTGTTGAGTTACGTACATGTAGCTAGAGTTAGCTTTGTGCTGAGGTTGAGGTTAACTTACCTAGCTTGAATACTGGGTACACATTTAACCTAGATTAAATACTGATTCAACCTGAGACCGGATCTTACCTACAACATATATACATGTTGGTCAGACACAACATGGTTTCACAGTTATTGATAACAGCTAAAGGTAGAGTCTGCGTTCGAGCCTAATGGCCCATTCAGGCCGGTACTTATCTCTGGTTTCTGTAGCATGAAGTGATGCTAGTCCATCGCAGGGTTCCTTCCAGCATTTAATTCGCTGGTACCCATTTATATTCCTGGGTGGAGAGAAGCACAGTGAGAGTACTGTTCCATGTAGTTCCAACCCCATGTAGTTTTAATGGAACGTTTTTGCTTGCAGGTCGTTTTGGAAATGGTGTATTGTCCTTTTTTGTTTTCCTCAAGTGGTTGCTCTTTCTGAACGTGGTGATCTTTTTTTTGGAGTTTGGATTCGTTTCCCTGCCTGCAATTATCATTAACCAAAATAATACCACTCAGATCAACACAAATTCATGCAACTTTGACCAGATGAAAGCAATTTCGAGAAGTTCAAGATCCACTACAGATGAGATCATAGACTTTCTTACTGGGCAGGTGAGCTTAAATAAGCTTGCAGTAAAGTTAAAGATTGGTCCTGGCAGTCTTTAAAATTGTTTCAAGTGTTCCATCACAGTTTGACCCCTGGCATTATGTCTCACTGGCTTCCTGAACAATTTTGGGAAAACCAAATTTTCAAGGCTGTTACCAATTAAAATTTGAAGGAAAGAGAACTTAGAAGTCAGGGGTACAGGCCCTCTGATTTTCCTCCAGCTATATACAATTCTGATCTCCCCTTTGATAGAAAAACAAACCATTGCTTCTAGTAAAACTACTTTTTCCATTTCCCCAGGCCAGTGAGCGTACACTACGTACAGCTTTTTTTGCAGACTAGATACCGTAGAGTTTCGAAAGTAGCGGCCCCCGTTACTTTCGGAATTAGCAGGCCAAAGGGGCCACAGCTATTTCCGGGCACCTAAACTACGTAAGTAATTGAAGAAAAATGAAAATAAGCACAACCACAGATTAAGCATAATGTCACTTTAATTCCCTTTTTCTCACTGATTCTTCGGCATTCCTCGGCATTCTTGTACAGTTAAACAATAAGCTATTCCATCTGCATGGAGACGTCACTCGGTATAGTATTTTCGATTGAAGCGTTTCTTTCGGGGGAGGGGGGGGGGGGGTGAGGTTATTTTCGGGTGGGCCGTTACTGTCGGATGATCACTAGAAAGGTCCGAAAATTAAGTAAAACGTTACTTTCGGGTAGCCATTACTTTCGGTAGGCTGCTACTTTCGGAACTGTTCGGTAGATCAAGTCACATGAGCTGTTGTGAGATACGTTGTGCAGTGTATCAATGATCTTAACAAAATAATGCAATCAGTCGTTGGCTAATTGTTGCTGTGATTCTTTAACATTTTGATTTTGTTATCGAATTTCAGGGCTGGATTAATAGTACACTAATGTTTTATGCTGGATACCCTGACACTGAGTTGATATCAGATGATGATGTGAAATATAAACTTCCATTAGCATACCTTTTAGTTGGTGGAAGCTATTTCTTTATCAGTCTTCTTCTTATGGTCCGCAAGTAAGTATAAACTCATTTAGTAAAGAGAACATTGTATTTCCAGAGGGGTAGGAGGGAGGGGGTGTTGAAACCAGAAATCGTCCATGAAAGGGGTATAGATATTTTCTGGAACAACACAATTAGAACCTGAGTCACCTATTGTAACACAGAACTTTTAACTGTTGAGTCTGTGGATAGGATCAAGTGACAGCATATTTAGGGGTACTTTCTAGTGCAGGTACTCAGTGTGTGTTTTTATTTTTCAAGTTGAAATGTTTTGGATTTTAAGGCAATTAATTTGTCGTCACTGCCTGGAACATTTTTGTGTTAGTTCATGTACATGTAGTACTAATATAGATTAAAAACAATGTAATACTTAAATAACGTCATTCTTGAAAACCTGGTTCATACTGACCCAGAAGGGACTACTGAAACTGTGCGGGTGTCCGTATTAATCAGGTTTCCATGAATGACATATCATAATGCCAGCCCAGAGAATGTTCAATATGTGTAAAATATAATGTATACCCACACCATAAAAGAAGATTCTGGTTTAACCTTTCTGTCAGTTTTATCTTATTCTTCCCCTGGTAGTATTATATAGTGTCCAACACAGCTGTACCAAAATAAGGATTTTTGATTGGCATCTTGTTAAACATTTTGGTTGTTCTTGTTCTTTTTTTTTTTTAGTTTAGCAAAGAGTTTTTTTCAACAAAGCTACATTGAAAGTGTTGGAGCATCATCACCCTTTTTGAACATAGTTTTTGCATCATGGGATTACTGCATCAGTGATGAGAACACTGCTAAAGTTAAAAGTCAAAACATTGTACAAACTGTTAGGGTAAGTAGTGTTGTCAGATGACAGGCGTCGATGTCTCCGCTTGCCGTGGCGTAGGGTGTTCATTCAAGTGCCTCTATAGCGGCTGGGAGCGATGAGGGGCATTGTATTCGCAGGCTACCAAAATGGAAGATGTCTGAGCAATTATGTAATATATATAGTTAGCCTTAGCCTAACAGCGTCGCCCTTTGAAGAACCTCTGAACAAGCTTAACTAAGATGAAACGTAACTTAGGTGAAAGGTCGGAAGCACAAGAATTAAGATTTTACATTGACGACCGGGATATTTTTCAATTTTAGCAATTCTCAAAAACAGTGTTACCCAACCGTCTGCACAGTACATTTAGACCGTACAAAAGTTCACAAACACAACTTTTTCTCCGTCAAGAATAACTATTACGACTATTTTCTGAATAAAATACAATTGTTGCTTGTCAAAAAATGCCTGAGAAAGTGATTTGGAAATCAAAATTGCAAAAATACACAAACATATTTGCATAAGGCGACGCGAGTATAAAATCTAAGTTTTGTTTTGTTTACATTAAATCGCTTTTCAATCTATGCAATGAATGAACAAACACATAAAAATGGACAACACAACCTTCTTTCGAAAAATTTTATTCAAATCTCCATTAGTTTATGTTTAAAAGCATAACGCGTACCATTTTAATATAGCGCATCAAGCTGCCTTCGATGAAATTCAAGAAATCGATACAACTGAAGTTAAGCTCTTTTTAATTAAAATAATTCTCCAAAACTACACAAGAACAGAAAGAAAAAGTCAATCACAGATTGATATCAACATAAATTCCCATCGAAAAATGTAATCTGTTCAGTTTACCTTTGAGTTCCTCGCTTGCTTGTTAATTCTCTCGCATTGAAATGAAGTTCATCAAAGCAAGATTTTATCCCAGAAAGCTCTTCTTTTTCTACTAAAGCGGCTTCTGAGTATCCCTCAATTAGTATCCCTGTCTTGAGTAGCAAACCGCGAAAAAATGCAGAGAAATAACGACTTTACTTGTCCGCTAAACACTGATCAGCGAAAGATCCAAACTTTTTAAAACATGTTTACCGAGCTGACGGCTGTGTAGCCGCGCGAAAAACAAAGCCTCAAAGATCCCGGATGTTGATGACGTCGTACGCGCATGTTTAGCCCAAAGCGTACGGCGGGCGTTCGGCGGGCAGACAACGCGCCCGCGAAACATTCCGCTAGCCATGACCATGAAAAATGATGGGCATGGTTCTATGAGTATGGTGCTGCGCAGCCAGGCCTTCGGCCTGGCAACTGCTCCGCTAAAATGCCCTATCAAAATGGAGTTTTGAAAGGACACATGTCCTTGTAAGTAAGAAAAAAATATTTCCAGAGCACTGTACGTAGTCGGCTTGTATATTTGTCAAGGTCACTGGTCTAGTGGCTGGTGAGTCAGGTGAACCGATGTCGAACCCTGGATGAGGTTAACAAGTTTTGAAAAGCATCTTAATACTACAGTTGAACTATGTTACTAAACAACCACCAACATTACTAGGAGAAGTGGTTTCTTACCAAATCTAGTAATTTTACTTCAAAAAATGAAATTTGGTATTGTGTATGATTGGTCACTTATGAAAGTGAGCCAGCTACACCCCCGGTTGGGGACTCCCATATAAAAATGACAGGGGTGCTCGTCGGGAATTTCCAAAAAAAAAAAAAATACTAAAAGATACCATAATAATTTTAACATTAAACATTGTTAGATTTTAAAGGGACACTGTCGCCTATTTTTAGTATCACTTTGAAAAGCCAAAAAACATATTTCATTAAATGGAAACCTTAGAATAATGGTCCAGGATTGTTAACAAATACTCTACCAGTGCACAGATACTAGTATTCGTTATCTTTGGCTGCGGATGGCCAGGATGGAAATAGATTGCAACTTGAAAAAATTGGCCAATTTTTTCAAGTTCCTCCCAAGAGTCGTGGAAAAATCACAAAAAAATTTATTATGGTATGTTCTTCCTCAAAGAAATCACTTGATATTTTCTTCTTGGTGTTCTGAAAGCAATTTTATGTTTGAGCAAAGGTACTTTGTCATATATTTAGTGTATTTTAACCAAAACACAGCAAAATCTGCGTGACAATGCCCCTTTAACACCCTAAGTGGTGCATATGTACCATTCTACAAATTTTGACCTATAAAAGGTGCGGTGAGCAACCCCGTCATTTTCAGTCTTTTCATATGGGAGTCTCCCCCCCCCCCCTTCCCCCCCCCCTTCTCCCCCCCCCCCCCCTCCCCGCCTGGCTCCACCTATCAGTTTGAAAAAATAACATTATCATACAATCAGACCTGTTATACACGGGCAATTTCGGGACCATGAACAATTGTCCGCTTTAATAACAAGTGATTACACAACAAGGGAACCAGGTTGTTGTTATGAGTGAGCAAAATAGTGTACACATGTATCCCTAGTGACGCGTCGCTGTGAAATCAATGGATATCCTTTCAACTATAATAATTAGTAATTTACCGGTATTGGTAGACTGTTTTGTCATCTTTTAGGTAGAATTAGCTGAAAAGGAGCGACTGTGCAGAGTGCAAACTCGAACAAAAGGTAAAAAGTGTCGGCTTTACACCTTGAGAGCCTTTATCTCACTGTTTGTGACCATCCTGTTGGGAGGAGCTATTTATGCTATCATTAGAACTGTGGAGGTTTCTACTAATCCTGTAAGTACATGTTAGAGACCTGTTTTCATGCTGCATGCATTGCATTGTACATAGAAGATAAAACATAATAATTTTATTGTTTGAATATTTTTTTGAACATTTTTTTTTAGAAATTTCAGCAGGATGCAGCAGAAATGGGCAACCTTGTGCAGACACTGTTGAGTTTTGCACCTTCATTGACCATCACCTTTTTGAACTTGGTTTTACCATTGTTATTTACCGCTCTGACTAACTTTGAAGACTGGAGTCCAAGTTTCGAGGTGTCCATTAAATTGTTTAGGTAAGTTATGGTCCTTTTATTAGCTGGTTCTTACAGATGCAGATAAGGTGGACAAGTGGTTCATCTGAAGTTCAATTTTCCAAGTCCTGGGTCGGTTGCAGAACGAGGAATATTCATGTCATGTTTTTCTTGTTCACGCCCTAAGTATACTTTTTGTGTAATCGAAATTGTTACGCGTGGGATAGAGAAGGAAAGATAAACAATGAGTAGTTGACATAGTCTGTTACACAAAGGAATGGTGACATAATGTCACCAGTGACATGTGTCACAGTGATGCTTATTCATTATTAGGAAAGTCCAGGAGAGGACAAAAATATTTTTGTTTCTTTGACTTGTAACTATGGTCAATTATTCAAATTGTTTTGCTTATGAAGTTTTGGAAAGGACTGTGTTAAATGTCTGAAAACTGAAACGAAATATCTGATTATTAGCCGCAATAGACATACAAAAGTACACTTCTAGCTTAAGAAGAATAAATAGAATGTTATGGCAAGAAATGAATTGTGCTTTGTATCATTGGTACTGGTGTAATCTCAGCTTAATAAAGGGGCACACAAAAAAATGAATTTATATTTTAGAAATCACCCGTTATCTGTCGATTTGAACGTACATGTATGTAAAGTTTGTTAGGAACCGATAATAGAGTACTATTCAGTCGAGTTCTTCGAAGGGTCATGTGTACGGGAGAAAGTTTCCATTGAAGGTTTTTTCTTTTACCTGTTCTATATACTAAAGCTTAAGTAAATGTGATAAACGTTACTGTTAATTAAAAGGAAAGTTTCTTGTTTGGTTATTTGAACGCCCAATTTAGTATTCGCTGGATTGACTCTTGCCTTTTACATTGGCAAACAAAGTGTCCACCGCGTCCATGTTAATAAAACAGTGACGAAGAAATAAAGAATGTTCAAACAAGAGAATAAATGGTGTTTTCTATCATTGAGAATGGTGCAGATAACCTTAGGTATATTATTTATGAAGCAGTATCACCAAGAGCAAGTGTAATCGAAATTGTCAGCTTTGGCTTATAGAACTAAGAATATTCATGTTCATGTTTTTCTTGTTCACGCGCTGTCTTATAGAACGAGGAATATTCATGTCTTGTTTTGTTGGTTTCCGCGCTACGCATCCTTTTTTGTGCAGTTGAAATTGTTACGGGTAGTTGGCCCATAGAACGAGGAATATTCATGTTATGTTTTTCTTGTACACGCGCTAAGTATATTTTTTGTGTAATCGAAACCGTTACGCATAGTTGGCTTATAGGACGAGGAATATTCATGTCATGTTTTTCTTGTTCACGCAGGGTAATGCATGCGAAAAATCGTTGAAGCTGCGAAAAATCGTAAATTTTGTAAAATTCGCAACCCGCTAGCGAAAAATAGTTACTTTCCCAGCTGAAACAAAAAGTCGTAAAATTTGCAGCCTCGACGAAAAATTGTACATTTCGCTGAAAAAATCAATCCCAGGACATGAGTGGATTGAGTGGGACTTTCTGCAACGATATCCCCTGTGTTCCGGTGGATCTTCTCCACACTATCATGGATAACTCGGCTGAAGGTGGATTAACGAGTGTTGGAAATATATTCAAAAGAGTGTGAAAAAATTGTTTGAAACACAGGGAATGGTTACAGAAAATCCCACTTAATGCAACCCGGCCCTGGTCTTTGTTCCTTGTGCTGGTCTCTGTCATTGTGCTGTTAATTGTGCTGCTGTCTCTGTCATTGTGCTTCACATAGTATTTCTCCACCCAGGAAGATCAAACCTCCCAGATAAAGTGTCCGCTTAAGAGAAGTTGCCGCTTATGTGAGGTTAAAAATGTAGTGTTTGTATGTGGCTGGACCACGACTAAGTGTCTGCTTATAGGAGGTGTCCGTTAGTGGAGGTTCGGCTTTACTGCCAGGATAACCCTGTGATGGACTAGCATTCCATCCAGAGGAGTAGTAATACCCCTTGTTGCTTCATGATACAGAAACTGGCTGTGTGTGCCACCTATAGCACAAGTGCGACTTTACCTTTTTAAATAATGTAGAGGAAATAAAGTGAGGAAATAATGCAGAAAGAAGGTATCTACATGTACAACTTAATTTTGATAACTGGCTGCCCTAGCGTTTAAATAAATCGATGATCTGTTGATTGTGTTTTCAGGACTTTTTTGTTAAAGTTGGCATCAATACCTGTACTGATGATTACACTCTATGTAGAAGTGGAAAAAAGATGTGATGACAACCCAGAGACCTGCTGCCAACAGGTAATAAAAAATTATTTTTAACTGGGGCGTCGCTAATCCAGTTCATAAAATACAATTTTTTTCCCTGGGTGACTCACCACAAGACATTGTATATCTGTAAGCCACCTTAAATTTTAATTTTAGCATTCCATCCAGCGGGGAGAAGCAACACTCTCAGCTGCTTCATGCTTCAGGAACCGGGTTAAGTTCTAGCAGTTATGAACCAATTGGCTTTTGAAGGCTTAACGTACCTTATTACCTTGGACAAATTCTTAAAATGGATTCATAATTAATTATTGGTTTACAGTTATGTAATTCAATACGATAGATCTCAATCTGACAATGCAAAAGTCACTAGTTTAAATCCCGTCCCATTAAGCCTCAAAATTTTTCCAGGCCTAATATTCACAACTGCTTCAATTGCGTTCATAACTGATCCCTGCAAAGATCATTTATTCATTTCGAACTTTCATGTATGATGTATGATATTGTTGTCACAGAACATGATTTCTTGATGATTATTCCTATTTTTATTATTTCAGAACTGGGAGAACCAGATTGCTTCACAAATGTACATGTTGATGTGGATTGACTTCTTCCTGCAAATTGGTGTAGCTCTTGTGGTAACTACACTATGGAAGTAAGTGATTCTTTTGAGATTCTCTTGATTCTCTTACCAACCAAGAAGTATTTCCATTCAAGTACTTCACATATTCCAGTTATTTTTGTATTCACGTATAATCCTGTGTGTGTTGGAGAATCCCCCACTATCAGTTAAATTTTGCGTGAAGAATTTTGCGTGAAGAATTTTCGTCAATTTATTTATCTATCACTTGCAATGACATTCGTTCTAATTGTTTCATATTTAATAATACTGTAAGTATGCAGTGTAAATGTGTGATTTTCTGCTATTTAAGTAATGCTCCACATAAGAACTATAGAAACCTTCATTATTTTGCGGCATTGGCTCTTTCCCACATAGAATATCTTTGGTTTCAAGAATAGAGGAGGATCGGATGTTTCATAACTATATTTCATTATACAAATAAGGAAAATCCATTTGCGTCAAATAAATTTAGGAAATGTTCGTGCTTAACCAATCAGAATAGCAAAAGACAATAGCTAATAATTTTGCTTCTTTGATGAAGTTCCCCAAATACAATGTCTTTTAAGCTTGAATGTTGTGCGATTGGGTCTCAAATTACTTGAAACCTTAAAAATGGACATTATCCACCTTGAACCCTAACTTTTTAGCGGTTTTTGAGTCTTGGCCAATGAGATCACTAGTTGAAACAATGAAAAAAGTTTACATTCCATCGTGCATTGCCGGTGAGCACTATCCTTCTTATGCGGATTATTACGTAAATGTTGACTAATTGGCTGACAAAACAAAGTTCAGGTGTTTACCTTCACTTCTGGCTAACACCTTGTGTTGTGTGATATACCTCTGTTTTTTCATTAAATTCATTGACAGAAGTGCTTATTAATGAGATTCCTTGTACATGTAAGCAGGATAACAGTAAGCCCATTTGTCAAGACTCTGCTTGTTATTAAGTGCCTCGTATTGTAGAATTGCATTAAATTAAGAGAGGGTGCCCTAAAGATGATTTTTATGTGGCCGTTTGTACTGATGTCATGATCACCTAGACCTTGAGAAATAAAAACCTTGTGATGCATTATTTCAATCTACTTTTTAGAACTTTCCACTTCACTTTTAGAACTTCCACATACGTATACATTGAAGACCTATCTATTTTATCTTCATTAGTAATTTTTCATGTTTTAATACTTTCTTGTCAGACTCTTGTACAAGCACACAGCCTGTTTTAAGAAATTGCCAATTGGCCTTCCAGAATTTGACATCCCAAACCATGTTCTGACACTTGTGTACGGAGAATGTTTGATTTGGTGAGTTTGTTGAAGCTATTTTATGCGCACAATGTTCGCATTAAAGATATGAATTTTGTTATTATTAAAAACTAAAACAATAAAATTCTAAGTTGATGAAACCAGTCGGGCTACTTTGCGGGCTAAAGGCTTCACCGTCATTCTGTAGATTCTGATTACAAAATATAGCTCTGGGCCTTAAAAGTTGTCGGGACTTTAAAGAAGCGGACTCCTGGACAAGTATTTTATCTAGTTACCTTGATCATCATACAACAGAAACTGAAAATAAATGCTGGCCTCAACAACAACAGTCTTTCTTCCTGGTTTATCATTATGTTAAGAGAGGGAAGCCCCTTGGCTTGCTGGTGGTTCTCGTGCAGTTCCAGATCAAATTGAATTGGAAGTGTTGGTTTTCTGCAACATAAGATGCGCAATACTGCCTGCTGATATTGCAATTTTAAGCATAGACACAGCGCAATTTATAGTCATTGTGGTCAGTGTCGTATTTTGTGTCCAGACCTTTAGTTGCTTCTGTTTTGCCACAAGTAAAGTAGTTGTATCTTACGGCCACTTATTAGCTTGTGCATATTAATTTGAAAATGAACTGTTATTTGCAGGATCGGAACCTTCTACAGTCCTCTTATGCCAGCAATGGGAATTGTGAAACTTTTCATTGTGTTTTATGTTGAAAAGGTAAATAAATGTTAACCTGTTCGTGGTTCATGAATTTAGAACTACAATATTATTACAGTCAGAAGCACTGTACGATCGCTTCTTGGGTTTAGTCAACAAATATATTTAATATACCACATCATGTTCTAGTTATATATTGAACATATAGCACTTGTTAAATTAAACAAAGCTGACAAATTATCGGCTAACTGGGGAGTTGAACTTGGGATTTCTTGAGGGGAGGGAGGGGTCAGCAGTCTTAACACGAAATCACAAAAGTTTTATCTAAATAACTAACTAAATAAATAAATTACAACGATAATAAAAGTGAAGTGGTAAAGTGCATTTAAAGTTTAATTAAATTAATGGTTGTGAGGCAATGGGCCTTAAAGGTTTCAATAGTTAACTTGTGCGTTTGAAGGGGCGCGCGGAATAAGGCCCTAAAGAAGTGACTTTTGATGTGACGTCAAATTCTCCCTGTGTTTAACAACGGAATACAAGGCAATTCGGAATGAGAATCTAGCGGTTTATCAGAAGTCGCATAGGGCTTTTTTCCAGGCAACCCTTCAGTTAATACCAGTCGTGTAAGGAGTCATTTCCATTTCTTATTTAGGTTGCACTGATGTACAACAACGTGCCTTCACATAAAGTTTATAAGAGAACACGTTCCAATTACCTGTTCACTGTTTTACTCATGATCGCATTCCTCGTGTGTCTTGTTGCTGTTGGGTGGGGCATCACAAAGTAAGCTGTGTTATTAAATAAACAGGTGCATGGAAGAAACTGTTAAGAATATTATAAGAACCTAACATCAAACTAAGTTGTATTTTCCACTGGCTGAGGAACGAAATAAGTGGAAAATGTTTTCTCACACACCTCTGGGGCCAGGGACCGAAGGTCTGTTTTTGAGTCACGTGCTCAGTGTGTTTTGTCAGTTGCTGTTTTGCTGTCCGCCATTGCTGACGTTTATTTTGAGCTTGATAGTTTTTTGCAAAATTTTTATCGCCTCTACCGTGTTGTTTGTTGTACGGTACCATGAGTGCGAAGACGACTAGGTCAAAGTCTCATTCCAGAGCAGTAGCTAGCCTTCGGGCTCATAATTGGAGCCCAGAGGTAGAGCGCCGATCTCGTAGTCACAGTTCTCGCCGTTCGCGAAGTCGGAGTCCAGTAGTGGAGCACGTTCGTGATCAGACGGATAGAGGACCATCGCAGTCTTCTGCTGATCCCCCGGATTGGGCTAAAGAGTTGCTTTCGCAGCAAAAGGAGTACGGAAAAGAGCTGAAACGATTGAAAGCTGAACTTGCTTCGAAACAACCGAACAAGGCGGGAAAACCCGAGGAAACCGAACCAGAATTCAAATTCGAGGGTAATAAAAAACAATACCAATTAAACAAGAAGGTGCTCGAGAAAATCAAAGCGGCGAAGGATGTGGGAGACGATGACTTAAGGAACGAGCTTTTGGAAGAAGGTGAGCAGTTATTGATAGAGCGTAACAAACACATTTGTATCGCAGAAAAGTACGGCTGGGATACCGTAGAATGCTATACCACTGATCCCATCGCGAGTGACTCGGATGATGAAAAGAAAATTAAAAAAGCGGTCAAGGAGTGCAAGTTGTTACGGGAGGAAAAACGTAAAGCAAAGTTGTTGAAATCCAAACGGCCGATGCCAACGCAGCGCGGAGTGGAGAGGCGTGTGATTTTGGAGAGACCGCCGTCGAGTTCTATGGCGGGAAAAGTGCCGACCGCGTCAGTTACGCGTGACTCTCGTACTTGTTTTCGCTGTTTTCGCCCCGGACACCTCGCCCGTGACTGTCGAGCAGCTACCACTAACAACGGATCAGGACAATCCCATTCTTCTGGGCTCGCATCAAGTAATTAATGCGGATACGGAACAGTGTTTGGACTCGATGTTGAATAATTTTCAGGACGTGTGTCAATTAATGGAGTTACAGGATTTTGAACCACTATCTTCGGTACAGGTTAAAGGAAGACTTAAAGAGAACATTGCGTTTTGGAAGGACGTTGGGGCGTGTAAATGGGTGCTAAGTGTTATTGAGAATGGTTACTATTTACCTTTTATATCTTTTCCAGCTCGGAAGAGTTTTAAGAATCATCCTAGTATTGTTCAAAACCAGGAGTTTGTGTGCCAAGAACTTATGAAACTTTTAGCCTCTGGTGCAGTGGTGGAGGTGAGGCAAGAGGACGTGTTTGTTGTTAATCCCTTGGGCGTTGTGAAAAATGCCAGTGGCAAGTCACGGTTAATTTTGGATTTGTGTTATGTTAATAAGCATTTGAGATCCTGTAAGTTTAAATATGAGGGTATCCCAGCAGCTTCGGAGCTGTTCCAGAAGGATGACTGGGTGTTTACGTTCGACTATAGAAGTGGTTATCACCATCTGGACATATTTGCTGGCCATACTGCATTTCTTGGCTGCTCATTCCAGCTGGAGGGAAAACTACGATACTTTAAATTTACAGTTCTCCCCTTTGGTTTGGCAACCGGGCCTTATGTGTTTACTAAAATCCAGAGAACGTTAGTTAAGCATTGGAGAAGCAGAGGATTTCGCATATTTACATACCTGGATGATGGCGTTGGTGGGGAACAGGGATTTGCTGAGGCTTGCAGTATTTCGGAGTCTGTCAGGAAGGATGTGAGATCCAGTGGCTTTGTGGCCAACGAGGAAAAGAGTGTGTGGATGCCGTCCCAATACGTGGAGTTACTGGGATTTATTGTGGACCTTAAAGCGGGTACTTTTCTTGTTCCTCCCCGCAGAGTGAATGCTTTGAAGCAATTGCTTGACAGTATTATTACTAAGGATTTTCGCGTGTCTGCGAGGACTTTGTCTCGCTTGACAGGCTCCCTGGTTTCTATGTCTCTTGCCATGGGTCCAGTTGTACGTCTTTGGACGAGAGCAATGTACAGAGACATTTGCCAAGCCCCTTGTTGGGATCAACTAATATATTTGTCTTCTGACGGTCGCTCAGAGGTGCTCTTTTGGAAACAGAACTTTGACAATAGTGGGTATCCCATCTGGGCACCTAGCCCTAAAATCGAAGTATTATCATATTCAGATGCTAGCGGTCTTGGTTGGGGAGGATTTGCTGTTCACATTAATGGTAAACCAGCTGTGGGAAGCTGGTCGGAGGAAGAGAGTAGCAGGAGCTCTACATTCCGTGAGTTGAGAGCCATACGGTATGTGTTGGAGTCGTACAGTCATGACCTTCAAGGGAAAGAGGTGTGTCACAGGACTGACAACAGGAATGCAGAGATCATAATGTCTGTTGGTAGTCCAGTACCAGACCTTCATAGGGAGGCGGTGTTGCTTTACAAACTTTGTCGTGAATTAAACATTCGGCTCTCTGTGGAGTGGGTCAGTAGAGATAATAATAGTATTGCTGATGAGCTTTCAAGATTGGACGATGCCACGGACTACATGCTGGATCCCAAGTGCTTTCATTATATTGATCAGTTATGGGGACCTCATACCGTCGACAGATTTGCCAGCATTAAAACCAGACAGCTGATCAGGTACTGCAGTCGATTCCGCAACCCTGGTTGTGAGGCTAGTAATGCGTTTACGGTTTCCTGGTCACAGGATAACAATTGGATTTTTCCACCTCCCCTGCTTGTTCCGAAGGTTCTGAGACATATGTCTGCTGGTCATGAGTATGGTACGCTGATTGCTCCAGAGTGGCCTTCTGCGTTATGGTGGCCTCTTCTTGTTGACAGGTCTGGAACTTGGAAAAGCTTTATAAAAGGCTGTTTGAGAATTGAACCTTACCAGGGAATCTTCCTCTCGGGGTCTGCGGCCAGCAGCATTTTCACATCTGGAACTCCATCATTTGCTGTTTTAGCTTTTAAGATTTGTTTTGATGATCGGGTGGAAAGCACCTGAGATGCTGTTATGGCATTACTCTGGTAAAGGCTAGGGGTGTACCCCTATGCTGGTCAAGTATGAGGATACATTTGTATTGACGTAGTTTGCTGTTAGGGCAAATCACTGATGCTGTTATGGCAATCACTTGAGTCGATCAGATGCTGTTATGGCAATCACTTGTGTTGACCAGATGCTGTTATGGCATGTTAGGCTTTTCTTGTGACAGATGCTGTTAGGGCATGTCTCTTATATGTCGTTATGGCTATCTTCTCTGCAGTTAGGCGTTTGCTAATGCTGTGATAGCATTTTTTCATTGCTGTCGTTAGGGCATGTTACATATCATTCTTATACGCGATATCGGTACAGATTGTTAGCGTATGTTTTTGGGCTTAACGTCTTGCTATTTAGCTGGGAAATTGTGTTTGATGATGTTCGGGCTTTTTATCATTCCTGGAGTCAGGCCTCTGTGCAACAACTAGCTGTCAGAGCTAATAATTATGTTTTTGGTTCCTTACACTGTCATGTTATGTGTTTTCAGTGCCCAGTGGCGACACTGGCAAGTTGGACTTGTCATTTTTGGTACTTGTAGATGGACTGCAGCATCCAGTGCTACTCCAGCTGGCCAAGGTGCTGCCCTCAGTTCTGCTTCAAGATAAAGCTCCAAAGACAGTTAACAGTTATCTCCGTGCGTTTGGGGCGTGGAAGTGTTGGGCAGAGCAGTGCCGTGTGTCAGTTCTACCAGTGGAGCCAGTGGTGTTCTCCCTGTATTTAGTTAAGTTGATCCAAGAGAACAAGTCAGTTTCTACCATTAACTCTGCTTTGTACGGAGTGAGCTGAGTACAGAAGAAGGTGGGTCAACCACAAGTCACTGAGAACCCTTTCGTGACCCAGGTGGCGGTCGCTGCCCGTAGAATCCTGGCTAGGCCACCGGAGCGCAAGAAACCTCTTACAGCAGACCAACTGATGCGCATTATATCTCGTTTGGAGAGGGGCAGTCTGGCAGACGTGCAAGTTGCAGTGATATTCGCCATGGGGTTTTTCGGTTTTTTACGGTGGGATGATTTAAGCAATCTGGCAGTGGATGATCTGTTATTTGCTGATTAGCATGTTGCACTCTTTTTGCTCCAACGTAAGAATGACCAATTCCGCGAAGGGTCTTGGGTCTTCATCGCAAGAAGTGAGGTAGCCCCATACCCTGTGGCAGTGTTAGAAAAGTTTCTCAAGATGGGCAGTCATTCCAAGGGGTCACGGCTGTTTCGTAGGATCCAAAGCACAAGGAGAGGCCAGATGCTTAAGAAGCACCTATGTCGTATTCTCGTGCAAGTGAGCTGGTAAAGAAAGAGTTGAAGAGTGAGGGGTTGGACCCAAGCTTGTATAGTCTTCACAGCCTCCGGTCAGGGGGTGCTTCGTCTGCAGCAGCACTTGAGATTCCAGATCGCCTGTTCCAGAGACAGGGAGGATGGAGAAGCACTCAGGCAAAAAACAATTATATCCAGGAGTCATTGGACTCCTTGTTGTTAGTTACAAGGAGGATTCACAGCTCGGGTTGAAGACTGTGTATCAAGTGGTTTCTTTCTGTGGGAGATCTTCATAGATATTGGTTTAAGGATTTGAACATTTACTAAAGATTTTAAACATTTACTAAGGATTTAGGATCCGGACTTGCTTGTTGCATGGACAATATTGGTTGTTAAGAACTTCTGCGGTCGTTTCACTGTTCATAGTATCTCAGACTAACATTGGTTGGTTGTTTTGTACCTTTGTATGCTGGGCTCTCTATGCTTTGTTATTTGCGGCGGTCAGCTTGACAATGGCACCCAGAGGTGTGTGAGAAGTTGTATTTTCCACTGGCTGAGGAACGAAATAAGTGGAAAATGTTTTCTCACACACCTCTGGGGCCTGGGACCGAAGGTCTGTTTTTGAGTCACGTGCTCAGTGTGTTTTGTCAGTTGCTGTTTTGCTGTCCGCCATTGCTGACGTTTATTTTGAGCCCCAGTTCCCACCCAACCCTTCGTTTCAGTTGTAAACATACACTCCGTTGGTTAGATATTCTTTATTAAGACTGTCAGCATAAAGTTGCACTAAGCTTATGATTGTTGTTTAATATTACTGTATTTTGCCTACATTACGTATGATGCTAGGCCGTATTTGTTTGTGAAATAAAAGAGTCAGTTGGCGGCGGTCAGCTTGACAATGGCACCCAGAGGTGTGTGAGAAGTATGATTATTTAGCCATTACACGAGCCGCATACCAGAACATATGCCAGTACAATAATAATAACATACATGTAATAAAAACAACTTTATAAATTTGCTATTACAAGAAAAGTGTGGCCAGAGGAAAACTCCTTCTACTAAAAGGAGACACCTACTACAATTAAGAAATGCTTTGAATAAATTAAAAATTATTATAGTAAATCTATTTACACGTTTAAGAACAATAGCAGAGAGAGCAACCATTACAGTAATATTTTAGAAACTTACTGAGATCATGCTTACATAATTATATAGTTTTTCTAAAATGCCTTTTAATTAGTGAAATACGATTCAGATTTGCTGGGAGTGTTAATAACGATGCCCTGCACCTAAGAAACGACTGATGATTCCCGACTGAAAAATAAAATCGGCCGATTTTTTTGTCATAAGTAAAGGTTGCCAAACTTTATTTAAAAATGAATTTCTTTTGTTTTAGTTTCGTTTTTTTTTTCTTCAAATATCGACTCGCGAAGTTGTGTTGCCCGATGGCACCAAAATAGACCGTAATATGACACAGGTCGCGTAACAACATTGTTTCCAAACTGCAGCGGAATCTAAACGTTTCAGGTTAAAAGAGACACAAGGACGCGTCAGAACAACTTTTCCACGGCCAGAAACTTTGTAGTAATGTTATGAAATTTTATACAAGAAAATGACGAATCAAACTCAAATTTACCTTAAATCAGCCGCAGTCATCGATAAGTTCGAATGCGTGTTGTATTTCGTTACATACAACGGACGTTACGGGTCAACGCTTACTCAAGCGGTGAGGTTAACGGACTCTCAACATGGTCGCGTGACACCATTGACGGTACGTTTCCAATTCAGGTCAAATCAGAAACATTTTCCAAGACCAGAAAATTTGTGGTAAGAAGATGTTATGGTCTTCGATTAGTTTGAATGCGCTTTGCAGTTCGGTACAGTGGACGTCACGGTCCAATGCTTCGGGCCAGCGAAAATTGCAAATTGCAATTGTACTGGATGTAGCTAAATTACTGATTATATCATTAGGGACTTTCATAACGGGAAATTACATGGTTTCCCGTTCCGACTGTGATTTCAAAAAGTATGTACTTATGTCATCCTTCCTTTTTTAATTTACCAGGGTGAGGCCATCATGTCAGGGTCCTTTTAGGTATGACTTAATACTTTTATCCATCATTTTTAGAAAAATCCGTATTCATTAAATATTAGGGACTTTAAGCAAATCACTACGGAAGACGCTACTACGGCTACCGTGACAAAGGGGGACTGGAGAGAGTACGTCCGTGAGCGCTCGAGGAACAGTGAAATGCGAAGTTGTTTGCGAAATGGTATCGACGGCTAAGAAGTTGAAAGCCTCTCTAAGGTTCTTTTATTTAGGTTTCTGAGAACGGAATGGCATTTTTCAAAAGAACATGGACTTTATTTTTCTTTGTTGGGACCAAGAGATGATTTCTGAACGAATCTTACAACTTTTGAAATGCCGTAAATTTTCTGTATTTTGAACCACAACAATAACAATCTATTAAGTGTTCAAAGTACGAATTAAAACGCCTAACTAAATATAATTTTAACTGAAAGTAAATTCAAGCATAAGTAGAATCCGTTCCCCGCATATAAAAGCCATAAAAGCATATTCATTCAACTTCTAAAGCTGGACTTTCAGCGATAAAATCTTAGAACTTGCGAATTTCGCTTCGCTATGCCAGCCGCTTCAATTTCTATCGCCAACACTGTTCGTAAATTCGTGATAGAATCACACGTTTTTGGGCTGCAAGTTTGAGAAAAATTACATTGTCATTGACTAAAAAGGATATAAGGCCCGTTGAAACACTTTAAACACTGAGAAATCCGTAAGAAAACGACACAGAAACGAAATAAACTCGACGTAGTAGCGACTACGGCCAAACCATCCCGTTTACGTAGTCAAATTTCATACTACGGCTGAACATCAGCGACAGACGTGAAAATTTACTTCCGGTAGCCGTAGTAGAGCCCTCCGTCGTCATTGCTTAAAGTCCCTATTGTTACTGTGTGGTTGTCATGCATTAATGTTATTAGGGAACATTCATTTGTCACCCTTCTAGTCTGTGCCAATTAATTAGGATAAATTGCTTTCTCCAAATAGGTTAAATTTGAAATGCTTACAGCTTTTTTGAGGTGTCCTAAAAGTAGTAAGAGAAGAATGTTTTACTCCTTGTTGGTGTGTTCCCCTAGATCTTACGTCTTCCCCTGCATTCCCCTGCTTCATAAATAAATATGAATAAACGTCTTCCCTTCTCATGACCGGTCAACTGCCTATACCTTTTGTGTTATTCTGCATACTAATTTGGATTTCCTGCATACTAATTTGGATAGGTAAACAATTTATTACCTTCCGTTTTATACCAAAACAATAGGAATAATAGACAGGTCTAAACATGCCCGCTCTATACCAACCCTGATTGGGTCTTGAGATTTGTATTGTTCGTTTAAATAAAACAACGCAAAATTTTGAATACGCTATCATTGCAATGGCACTTTGCTCTGCTTGAAATAGTTGCTTCGAGTTCGTTTTTATTGGAAACCTTCATCCCTGTCGAAATGGCTTTCAACAAGATTAATTTGGACATTGCAGCTCTTTGCAAGAAGCCTGTGAAAAGGTGGACCAATATTCCTCCTTATCGATGGTATCATCATATATACATAGATAGGCTGAGCCTAACAGCGTCGCTCTGTGAACAAGCTTAACTAAGGTGAAAAGTCGGAAGCACAAGAATTAAGATTGACGAAGGCTATTTTTCAATTTCAGCAATTCTCAAAAACAGTATTACGCGACCGTCTGCATAGACCGTACAAAAGTTCACAAAAACAACTTTTTCTCCGTCTAGAATAACTAGCACGACTACTTTCCGAATAAAATAGACTTGTTGCTTGTCAAAAATTGCCCGAGAAACTGATTTGAAAATCAAAAATGCAAAAATACAAACATATTTGCATAAGGCGATGCGAGTGAAGACAGAACTGTACTATTAAAGTAAAGTATAAAGTATAAAGTCTTTCGCTTTTCAATCTATGTAATGAATGAACAAACACATAAAAATGGACAACACAATCTTCTTTCGAAAAAATTGTATTCAAATCTCCATTAGTTTATGTTTAAAAGCAAAACCGGCGTACCATTGTAGCTCATCGAGAAATCGATAGAACTCAATTTAAGCACGTTTTAAAATCAATTCTCCAAAACTAACACTAACACAAAGAAAAAGTCAATCACAGATTGATATGAACATTCATTCTCATCGAAAAATGTAATCTGTTTTACCTTAACATGTAAGTCCCTCGCTTGCTTGGAAATTCAAATCTCCGCTTCTGGTTCTAAAATCCGTAAAAAACAAACATCTCCCGCATTGATAAAAACGTAACACATGAAGTTCCTCGAAGCAAGATTTTATCCCTGAAAGCTCGTCTTTTTCCACTAAAGCGGCTTCTGAGTATCCCTTAATTAGTATCCTTGTCTTGAGTAGCAAACCGCGAAATATTCTGCAATTAATTTAAACGGTTTTCTCCCCTAGTAAATTCACAGCAAAACATCATTTGAAGTGTTTTCCCAGCTGACGTGACATTCGGCCGTGTAACCGCGCGAAAAACAAAGCCTCGCTTTGGTTTCAAAATTCCTGCGCGACGGCGGTGGCGGAGGGAGGGTGGCGGGCACACGCGCGCCCGCGAAACATTGCGCTGAAAAATGACGGGCATAGGTTCTATGAGTATGGGGCTGCGCGCGGGCCTTCGGCCCGCAGAGCTCCGTTATTACATTTCGCAACGCTAACATTGAACAAGTGAAAAACTATCTTCAGTTGGTTTTGGATAAAAGACACTATGTGTCAATGCCTTAGTGTTTGATTCAGTGGAGGATAATCATATTTGTAAAGCCTGTCTGTATGAATATATGTATGATGTTACAAGCTACAGTTTGTTGTTGGACGACGAAAACATTCTTCATTTACTCATAAAGACCCCTTGCTGTAATATAGGTGATGTTCTTGGATGCTTATGTTTAGACCTGTCTATTGTTCCCATTGATGTTTTTAACACTTACAAATAAACCATACATATAAATAGAGGTTTTGCGCGGCAGCCATGTTGCATGGCAGGAACAATAGATTCTTTTCCCTATGGGAAAGAATTTTCTTTCTAAAGCAAAACATTTTCATTGTTCCTGCCATGCCACATGGCTTCCGTGCAAAATCTCTATAGACGATACATTTGTACAAATAATACAAAAAAAAAGAAAAGTAAAAAAATAATAAGGGTGGGGGGGGGGGGTTGTTAGAAGATAAAATTATAACAGGTAAGACGATTTATTGCATATATTAATATCCGGGTGAAAAGTCATCAAGATAGAAACGAAAGAAGTGGGTCCCACTTTTTGAAGTGCTTAAGAAGAACTCCATTTTTTTGCGATCTATAATTCTAATTTGTAAGTTGCTCTAAGTTTGACTTTGAAGACTACAAGAGATGGGATAATGCTACTAATATTTACACTTATAGATGAAAAATTTAGCGAGTAGTAGTAAATGGTTTACCAAAATAAAATTATTTTTTAGGGACGGACCATGTCCAAACAAAATGTCTATTAACGATACATTGAAAGATACATTATATTCTTCTGCAAGCCACCTCAACAGTTTTCTCCAAAAAAGACATGACTTACAAAAAAATAATAAATTCTCCAGGGATTCCTCTTCCTCGTTACAAAATTCACATAATGGTGTATCCACCACAATCAACAAACAGAAATGGGTGATCTTGCACAAGTGCTTCTAGAATGATAAATCGTCCGTTTATATCAACTTTAGAAGATAACACGTCACTTCCAAATTATCTTTTATAAGAATGAGGACGCCCTTTTACTATGCGCCGTATCATGAGAGAAAAACAACTTCCCTTTCTATTGGGTTTTCCATATTTTTTTAAAACAAATATCTGGTTTATCTTTCATTACCACCCAAACAATGCCTTTCGTTTTTCAAAAGACCGAATCCCTCGAGAATTTTTGTTCCTATTGCTTTGGTGAAATGGAAGGTAATAAATTGTTTACCTATCCAAATTAGTATGCAGTTAATCCAAAATCCAAAGTTTTTAAAGGAGGTGTTGAAAGGGTTTTTAATCTGTTTTAAATTGGGTTTCTGCCTCCTCCCTTAAAGTGCTATTTTTTTTTCATTCATGTTTCTTATTGCTAAATTAACTGCTTGTGGTGTTTTACCGCAGCAATGTGAACTGCGACGACAGTAAAAGGATCTTTGGTGTTCTTGGTGATGAGATTGACTCATGGCCACAATGGATTCAAGAGATAATAAACTACATCAGTACAGCTGCCTTTATTTTCCCAGTTCTGTTGGTACTCTGGTAAGTTATATATGCATGCATTCAAACTTTGGCTAACATCTGTTAAATATATTATGTTAAAGTGAGAAAGCTAGCAAAGTCAATACAAGTAGGACAGTGATGGCATAATTAGGATCGTTTTCAGGCATTCTTATGGTATGTTTTCAGTGTGTCAAAACATGTGAGGGCCGTAGTCTTTTTTATAGTGATTGTATGGTTGATACACATTTAAACCATTGTTATATATTATTGATTTGTGGCCACTACTTTCCGAAGGCTCGTGACTTTTCTGATTGGACAATAGGATTCAGATTTTTCGTGAGATCAATGTGATAAAATTGGACAGGTATTTAAAATTATTTCCCCCATGGCATTAATGTTTAAATGTCAAATATACTAAGTGATATCATGTGTTTTTATCTCATAGTTTGATGCTGTACTACTTCAGATCCATGGCGTACTACTTCAGATCTATGACAAAGTCTCATTTGCGCAGGATAATAATGCTAAAAGATCTTCTTAGGCTGGTAATTTTACAGTTTGCTTCTCTTGATACTTTTGCTTGTGTTGATCCTTCTGAGCAGAGTTAACTCACAAGACAAGTGCCAGCGTTATCGTTGTCATTATCGGTATCATTTTTTATTCATGTAGGGGTCCATATACTATACATGACAGTGACAGTGTCGTTTTCATACCAGTCTGATATCTTTCGAGTTGTCTTTTGTGGCTCTGCATTTGATATGTGTCGAAGATCTTGTACGAGATTGAGATTCTCATTCCAGCATGAAAACTTATCTGGACCTAGAGTGATTTTACTTGTTGTTATACCAAGTTAGGCAAAAAAAGACAAGTGATGTTTTAAGCTTGGTTTCCACTTGCGACGTAAGTGACATTGTAAGCGGAATTAGAATCGCAAGACCCTTACGATCTGGTGGAACCGACGAAAGCAGAAGCGGAATCAGAAGAAAAAGAAAACCTTCTGATCCTTCTGATTCCGATTCCGATTGCGACTCCTTTTTAAATTTACACTAGAACGTAAGGCTCCTTGTGCTTCCGACTCTGACTCCGCTTCCGATTACGTCGCTAGTGGGAACCAGCCCTCAGAGAGTAATCTGTTTCATGGTTAAGTACATTATCATTCTGTCACTTAAACACAGTTAAATGTCTGTTTGTCAAACATAAAATTCTTTTTGACATTCTAGGAGGGTAGAGACAAGAAATATCTTATCAACAGACTTGTACATGATGGAAGGAATGCAAAAGATATGGACAATGATGATTCAGTCTCAAATGGCACAGAACAAACTTGACCACCCATTAACATTCTTTAACTTTATGCCGGTGTTCTTAAAGGGGCATTGTCACGCAGATTTTGCTGTGTTTTGGTCAAAATACACTAAATATATGACAAAGTACCCTTGCTCAAACATAAAATTGCTTTTATATTTAGAACACCAAGAAGAAAATATCAAGTGATTTCTACAAGAAAGAACAAACCATAATAAGTTTTTCTGCAGTTTTTCCACAACTCTTGGAATGAACTTGAAAAAACTGGCTAATTTTTTCAAGTTGCAATCCATTTCCATCCTGGTCATCCGCAGCCAGAGATAACGAATACTAGTTTCTCTGCACTAGTAGAGTATTTGTTAATAAAACTGGACCATTAGTTTAAGGTGTCCATTGAAACAAATATGTTTTTTGGCTTTTCAAAGGCAGATACTAAAAATAGGTGACAGTGTCCCTTTAAGCCCACTTATAGCATGGTATAGATAGAAAATAATAATTTGTTCCATTAGATTTAAGTTAAAAGTAGTACTTTAACATACTGCGTTGCCCCTAAGTTGAGTCCAGCAGTACAACATAATATTATCATTATGCGAACACAATTTTACATTCATTATATATCCAGTCACTTTGAATTTCTTCACTTGAATAACCAGGAACATCAGTTTAGTTCAGTTATTTCTACACTTTGTGTGTATTAGCTTAAGAGTCAGTGTGCGATTTAAACTGTTTCATAGGCCACCAGTACGTACAAATCATGTCATATAGGTACATCCACAAAAATCAGAATATTTTTAACTAATTCCACAGTCCATTTGATTGCAGCAAACTGTAAATTATTTGGTTATTACTGTGACAGTGTGGAGTTTAAGTTTTTAGTGTAGCAGGTCATTGCCGTACAGTTGTTTACTCAGCTCGATTAGCTTTTTAGTTATTCGGAGTAATATAACCTATTTTTGTTTATAATTCTATATTGTAAACATGTTCTTTGTAAATTATGGTAATAAAGTGTGTTGTTGTTGCATTCATAAAAAGGTTAGAGCCAACTTGTAAATGGGCTGTTTGTCTTATTGTGATTTTTAAATCACTTATGGAGGGAAATCCCTAATTTCAGTAGTTGTTTGTTGTAGTGTGTGGTTCCAGGAAAAATAATGTTCCAATTTGATTCTTGTTTACAAGTTAATAACTTTATTATTCGACTCTGAGGGAGAGAGAACAAGCAAAATATCCAAGCATGTTACACAGTAGATTGCCGTATTACGCCTTAGTTTCCCGGTTTAAAGACACAGAAGCTATAACAAATAAAGGAATTTCAGTCAAACCATAAATCTATTATTCCAGGCTTAATTAATCAATGACATCAATGATATCAATGTAATAAATGAGTTATCAATGGGTAATCAATGAGTAATCAATTGATTACTCATTGAGTATTGCCAATACTCAATGAGTACTCAATGACTAATCAATGACCCACAAAATTTTTGGTCATTGATTAGTCATTGATGTCATTGATTAGTTATTGATGTCATTGATTAGTCATTAATTTGCATGAGACAACAACAACAACAATTTATTTACAAATAATAAAACAAATTATATTAGTAACCCGCAAATAACTAAAAAAAGAGGTGTTGACAGGTGTTGACAGGCCAGACACGACTCGTAAGCTCGCGATAACGTGGAATGTGACCTTTATACTTTTGCATGCTGTAACAAGTATATCCCCCAAGGAGTTTCCTTTTTTGTATGAGATAAGGGGAGGCTCTTTGTATATTTCCCTTAGCAATGGCTGGTTCTGAATTAAATGCCATTTGCTCATTAAGATGTTTTTAAGATTAGGCAACGCCAGGTGGTACGTTTTTACGAAAGGCAGTATTCTTTTTCGCACGTTTTTTTTTTTTTTTTGCTGCCAAGATGACTTCCGTTCATTGAATTTTACCTCGGAAATTAT
>JAJGOT010000548.1:457500-551778 GCA_022457155.1 Cladopsammia gracilis
TAGCAGTTACAGCAACCCACAGCTCAAAACCCAAAACTGACCAATACCAGCTCCCATTTATTTTATTTTTAGGAAGACAAGGGACTAAGTACAAGTTAAATGAAAGCGGACTGGGAACAAAAATGTCTCAACTTTAAATTTCGGGGCCATTGCCGTCGTACAACCCAACATCTCCAGTCAAATCAGAAATTCCATCTCTCCCTCCCACATCACTAAAATTTTGCAGTGCATCCCCCCCCCCCCCCCCCCCCCCGAGCTTCGCGAGGTTCTGCGAGACACGTATTTCTAGTGCCTCTTGTTTTGATTAAAGTTTCACGTTTTCTTGTCCCCCGGACCTAAGAACCTTCTGAACAGCACCATTGAAATTTATAATTTACCGAAAACTTTACCATAAATGAAAACACAATATCGAGCTACAACTAGCTGGCGGCCATACAACACGGTGTACAAAGGATGATGGGAAGTCCTGGATAACGGGACTGAAATCGTACTTTACCAGATCTCTTCCGCCTGACCGTGGGAGATCTGGGTACGAGATTACAAATAACCCATCGTCGAAATAAAAGAGGACAAATTCACCGGACACAACCACTTAAAAATGATGGTAAAACTTCCCAGGGATTCAGTGATAGGGCAGTGAGTAAGATATTTTCGTGCCTTTCAAATAAATGAGAATAGTCAGTCTATTCACTCAATTACTGTGTCATATCTTCATGCAACTGTGCATGCTGGGTAATTGAAGATGAACGACTTTTATCTCCCAATATTCATATAATTTATCTTTTAACATGAGTGAGAGTTATTATTTTGAATCCTATAAAAAGAAGAATAATTTGAAGAAGGAAAAGCTAGTATAATTTTGTCAACATCGATGGAAGCTTCTTTGAAGGGGAGGGGCAACACGGATTGTTAAGCCTGGTTGTTTCACTAGCGGCATATCCATAAGCATACGCATAAGCTGAAGCATAATAGTAAATAAATAAATAGGAATTTCAGTGGAATCCATGAGGTGGCTCTTACTTCCACTGTTTCCGGTTCGAATAAACATAAACAGTGTTTATGTACAGTGAAAATGGGCGCAACATAAGCATAAGCGTGTTCAATGTTTGTTTTTACCACAATTGCCGGTAATCTCGCAATTTGATTGGTCGATGCGGGTGGTAAATGAGAGTACAGACAACGGTGCTGACGCTAACATCACGCAATGCCTATAAAAGCGCGCGCTTGAAAAAAATAAACCAATCAGATTGCGAGGAAGTTATAGACAACGCTCGCGCTTTCTTGGCAGTCATCCCCGTATTATTTTTTCAAATATTGTGGTAAAAAACAGATTTCCACCAGTTTTCCGTGGTGTGGACTATTATTTACCACGATTTACGTCATCACATGGTCAAAATTTGTTGCTGACTCACTCGACTGCGCCTCGTGAGTCCACAACATTTTGACCATGTGATGACGTAAATCGTGGTAAATTAGAGTCCACACCACGGAAAACCGGTGGAAATTTGCTAATTTCACTTGACGCAAATTTTCATGCTCAGGGACCATTCATTATTTATGCAAGGGGGTGGGCTGGCAACATTCATCAGAAAGCAAAACGAAACGTTTTGACCCCTTCCAAGTAAAAGGAAAAGACATGACCCCTCTTGGTCCAGCCAATTCTTGGCAGTTGAGAGCTTTTCAAACTTGTCACACATCTTGTAATAAATTGGCTTACCTCTTCTAATTTACCTTTAGAATAATTATACTGTTCAGTGGCCCAGGTTGGAGGCGAAGCTCATTCTTGCTAAAGAGTTTGTCAACACTGCATTTTAATTCTGCATCTTTTTTCTGAAGCTTTGACCTTATCTGTTCCAGCTTTTCGAGACCTCGAGACACAATGGCCACATGGTTGCGCCTTACATTTGTAAGAACGTATGGGAAGAAGCCTCATTTGCTTCTGAAAAAATAACACTGAGCTCTTGATGGACCCTCTCGAGCAATTTCTTTGTCTGAAACCTTTCTTCCCTCATTGTAAAGGTGCATCCAAACAATTATTGATGTCAGTGAAGCGCACTACCAGCGAGGAGAGCTCTACAAGGAATTTCTTAAAGGTGACTGCTCTAAGACCTCCCTCCGATAGGAAACCCTGTCCAGAATGCAAGTCAGGCGGGTGGATTAGTCCCCCGAGGAGTCGCATCCCACGGCCAGTTCCAGATGCGAACAAATTTCCATACTATAACTATAATGATGTGTTTGAGTCTTGCAGGGGTGAAGGTGATGATTCACCCTCTCCTGATGACTGGCAGCCTTGACATAACATCAAAAGAATGTTTGACAACAGAACTTTAAAACTTGATGATGAAAAAGCAATATTATCGTTATCTAACAAATTTATCGTGCAAAAGGAATTAGTTAAAGATCACCTGCTTCATCTCACTACACTTGAAAGGACAAAGAAACTTCGTGCAAAGGACAGATTAGAAAAACGGCAACAGAGACGACAAAAACGGTTCAAGGAATATAACTGGGACACTCTATGTCGAACTGGTGAAATCCAGCAGCTAAAAGTAGCTTGAAAGTCCAAGAGCTAGAAAAGTATTTAATTCGTTTTAAACTTTCACTAAAAGGCAAGAAGAATGATAAAATCCGACGGATCATCGCTCATGCTTCTAACAAACAAGGCAAGACCCAGAAGTAAGGATATCAGACAATGAGTCTAGTGATTCTGACGAAGAACGTGACATCGAGGATGATCCTGTAGTTGCATATTAGCGGAGCTCTCGCGGGCCCGCTCGCATAGCTCTATACTCATAGAACCTATGCCCTCCATTTTTCATGGTCATGGCTAGCGGAATGTTTCGCGGGCACGTCGGTCCATGTGGCGGCGTTGGGCAGAGCTAGCTCGCGGACGCGTGTGACGTCATGCAATATCCGGGATCTTAGCAATTTTCAAACCAAAAAGAGGGTTTGTTTTTCGCGCGGCTACCTTGAGGTATTAGAGGCGAATGTGCACGCAAATGTTGTTGGCTTTGGTTAATTGTTTTTCCAATGAAAGTGCTTCACCAGTGAATATACGCATGTAAAGCACGCTGCATTATTAAAACTAAAACACGCAGCATACCTTTACTAATAGCAACATTATCCTCTGAGCATTTTCCATCTCCTTCACTCGTCGACACACCTATTCCTGAACAACAATAAGAAGACCGGATTACATACAACTGCGCAAAACCAATGGAATTGCAACGACTGAAAGTAAGTACTTACCATCACGTTTGCCCGACTAAGCAGTAAATGTTGACTGCATGAGAAACAATTCTTCCTCCGAACTGCTTTCCCAGCTGCTTTCCGCCATCGTTTCAAACGACAACGAGTTGACTTTCACAAACAACTGTGTTTGTCGAGCAATATGCAAATGTTTTTAAATTGACATCTACCTTGACAAACAAACAGTCGATAACTCGTTTCTGTTTGCATTTTTTACACGTACATGTCATATGTGACACTCATGAAAACAATAGCTTATGTAACCGTTACCTTGAATAAAAACATCCATTGAACGTCATGAATTGTTTGATTTATTGTTTTCCACAAAAATACAAAGGGGCGGCGACATTCGGTAATATAATTGCAGACAGAAAACAATGGGTTTGGATTACGATCAGTAATTAAAATCGATAATTACTTCGGCTCACAGCATTATTGGATATAATAGAGTCAGCTTCGTGCCATGCTTCAACTTCTTGGCAATTTGCATACGGTTCACATTTGTATACGAACACACAATGCTACGTCCTAGCATTCCTACATGTACTCTGAATTCCATTCTGCACATAAAAGATAACACAATAAAAACTGAATTCACCGAAAACGGAGATTTCCATAAACGTTGCCCATATTTTGGTGGCCACCATTTTTACCATTTGGCCTCCCGTCGACACGTTTTTAACGAATGAACATCATTGAGAAGAAAGTAAAACGGTAGTGTAACAGCAATGAAACATTTCTTATCTAATAAAAACCTCGGCGCCGCGCTCTCCGAATACGCAGGCTACTTAGCGCGCGCCATTCTCGTTCCCAGAGTCCTCTTTTCGTTTGGTCAGCGGTTGAAACAGGTGAAACAATTAAGTGCAGCTTCGCACCCAGTGTCTTCTCCCCTTTTCCAGCGATCGGGAAACGAGCGACCCTGGAATGAACTGGTAGGAAGTCCGAAAATGCCTGACTTCCGGTTTAATTGCGCATGCCTAGCTGCCGTTAACAAATGGCGTTCCAGATGTCTTCCTTGGTGTCTTCCATAGTAGAAGGTGTGAATTATGGTTTGAAAATCATTGGAAAGAGAAACGTGACACTTAAAGACAATCAGTTGGATATCCTTATGATTATTACTGTTGAGAAGAAATATTCTGGCTGTGTGCTGCCAACTGGTTACGACAAGTCCTTGGTTTACCAAATCATTGCACTCTTCGCAAATTTTATGGATCGTGGCCACCGGCCAACTGTAAATAAACGCAATTGTTCTAGTAATATCGCCACTCAATGCACTGACAAGGGACCAGGTGTTAAAGTTACGAGATTGCGGGTTAAAAGCGTGTTCTAAAAGGCTATTGTGTGACACTGAGCTACTCCCCCCTCCCCCTTCGCTCCACCCTGATACCGCGTCTTTTCTTGGGAGATTGAAAAATTAATAAAGACGATTTGAAAGGACGCTAAAGGACCTTCATTGGACCTTCAACTTATGGCTGAAGCCTTGACTCTCAAAGGGGAAATAGGCGAATCTTTGTTTGTCTCATTAGCATATGCACCTCATTCTTTAAGCTAGGTACAAAAAAAATCAACCCTGAATATTGAAAGGACATAGCACAATAAGCCTTCTCTGGAAATCTGTGCCCAATATACAAGATACACTTCATGCAATGCTGTATTAAAAACTCAAAATGTTACAAAGAATGTATGGCTCATAAGCGCTTTTGCCACCCAACAATTTTGCAGTTTTTGATAGCTGATATTTTTTAAATATTGCATGAAAAGAGCCAAAAATTGCACAGATTACTAAGTTTAAAAAGCTCTTTCAACTTTTGAAGTAAATTCGTATTTAGCACGGCGCCTCCTCTATTTCCTCTCGTAAATTTGTATGCTAATGAAGCAAAATGTTAACAATGACGTCAGCAAAGATTCGCCTATAAGATAATTAAGCAGTGAAATCTAGGTATACGAAAATCAAAGAGTATATCTTTTGTAGGGTCTTAAATCAAGTGCTTTAATCCCGGAGCGTTATGACCACGATATTTACGATATTTCCCCAAACTGTAAGATCAGCCTTTTTATTTGTTTCTTACTAAGGTGCTTTTCTTTTGATTTTGGTATTTTCGTTCACTCTCTTGGTAATTTTTATTGGTATAGGTTTCGATTACACATTTCTTCCACGAATAAATTTAAGCCGTGTGAGTCGCCCTATGACCTGTAAGAGTATAAGCGTAGCTTCCTAAGGCAAGTTGTAATTCAGCAGTAACTTTCAATCTGTTTGGCATTATGGTCTCCTTTCAAAACAACAGGGTGGTAGCTGTTTTTGTTCATTTTATATGTCTCTCAAACCAAACAAAATGGCAAAGGACCGCAAAGCCAAAAGCTCGATTCGTACGACACGTACGAATCGACCACCTTGCAGCAGGGCCCAACACGCAAACATGTTGGACAACTTGTAAGTATGCCTAATGAGATGCATTTTACGGATAGACAATTCTATTTATCGATTCGACAATAATTTTGTCCATTCGTACGACTTGTACGAATCGACAACCTTGCAACAAGGCCCAACACGCAAACATTTCCAAGTGTCCCTAATGAGATGCATTTTTCGGATCGACAATTCTCTTTTTCGGTTCGTAACAAGTGGTCCATCCCTACAGATCGAAAACCATCTTTTTCGGGTTATATCAGGTCGAGAGTATTGGTCAACCCTCGCAAAACGAGGGGGTTGTGGCCGAACTGAATAGTCCTGAGCGAATCTTTCGACAGGTGACGTCACATTCCGATTCGAGAGTCGAGGATTTGTTAGTCCTCCAACGACTAACTGTCGTTTGACGATGGAAGATTTATTTTTATAACAACGCAGAAAAGAAGCATAAATAAACAGCGTGACAGCGTTTGGTGTTCTTTATTTCCCATTATTAACAAATTTTTTCACATATCAACAAACAATGTATTTTTCTCTCATAATTATTTTACTTTTGCATCTGTATAATAATTAATATTTCTTGGCATCATTGAATATAATTATCATTTTTTCTCATTTTATCAAAATAAACATCGCTTCATCACAACTCAGACCTTTGTTTGACTTTTTAAGCCAAACAACATAGTTGCCCCTTCAAGCACAGAGCAACCTATTGCCAGTTTCTGTCATGGAATATTCCTTGTTATTCTGTAACAATTGAGCCTTATTTCATAATGTACTCAGTGAAGTCTGTGAGACCTGTGACTGGTAGAGATGGTGGGCGCAGCCCGAGTGGTGACGGTGAAACCTTCCCGATAGGACTGCTGGGAACTGAGAAGCTCTCTGCTGCCGCCTTTGTGCGCACGCGCTTGATCTGACGTAATCTCTCAAGCCAGTTACATCCGTAAGCGTCTGTAGGCCGCTTTTGACTTTGGTGAATAACAGATGCCATCTGTAAAAAAATATAGTAAGGAAAGGTTTACGTAGTAATTTTTGACTACCTAGTATAACGGCTAACTGGAGAACATTCCTAATGTTGACAAGGCATTGATGCATATTTCAATAGATGGCAGTAGGTTTGAGGAGTACGATGGACTGTGGAACTACCTCTGTCACTGAAACGACCAGAGTTTATAATGCATGGCTATTCTTTTTGGGAACAAATGCCGTAATACCGTTTCAACAATTTCAAACTATCGCGTTTTAATAGTGTTTGTGCGTCGAATAAATGCAAAAGACGTGATGTCTTGTTCTTCTCGTTAACAATTGGTGTCATAAACCTAAATTTGAACATGAATTTCTCCGGCCGCCCGCGGAGAAGGATTTGTATCAATTTTTATCCTGGTAGATGAAAGGGCAATCCCCATGAAAAGGATTTGTAAACAGCCTATAGACACTGCATGCCTTACACTCACGTTAATATGCACGACCAGCTGCCGCACCAAACGAGGAAGGTTGTTATCAGAGATGACTCGTGGCCCTGTATCAGTCAGCAGATCCTTTAGCTCGTCTTTGAATCTCAGGGTCACCATGTTGGATGCATTATCAAGCGGTTTAATCAGCACTTCAGCAAAATTGAACTGACCCTGGTGATGGGAGTAACCATGTTAACAGTTTCTTTTCGCGTTCTCAGATTCATTTATAATTCATCAAGTTTGAACAAAAATAAATCATAAGCGTGACGATGGTTTGGAAAACCGATCTTAATAATTACATATATCTTGACGATTTTATTCCTCCGTTTTCTCCGTAATTTACTGATAAGTTTGAGAAGCCATATCAAACACTGTAAAGAGTATTTTATCAGGTAGTAAAAAAAGTAAAGGAAATGTTGTTTATAGTGGACGGGCACTTAGCCATCAAGCTATTTCACAGGCACGCCACTTCAAATACAGAAACAAATATTGCAAATATTCCAAACACCTCGAAGTCGGTAAAAAAAAAACTCGGCTGCACCTCGTTTTTTCAACCCACTTCTCGGCGTTTGGATATCCTGATGAAACACCCTTCCTCGTGTTTGGTATATCACTCCCCTCCCCTCCCCTCCGCCCCCCCCCCCTCGTTTTTTCAACCCACTTCCCAGTGTTTGAATATCCTGATGAAACACTCTTCCTCGTGTTTGATATATTACTCCCCCCCCCTTGTCTTTCAACCCACTTCTCAGTGTTTTGATATCCTGATGAAACACTTGTCCTCGTGTTTGATATATTACGTGAAACCTAAATCGCGCGTCTGTGCGTGAAATTCTAAAGAGTGATCATTCTAATTGCACCTTCACCTTCGTTTCCTGGGTCTTTCTTCTTCCCGTCCCCTGGGGCGAGAGGGGGCGGAAGAAGAGAGACCCTGTGAACGAGGTTGTAGCAGCTTTTGAGCAGTGCTCTCCCGAATAAACCGAGTATTATTGTATCCCCTCGCCACACTTGTGATCAGTTTTGTCCATAAAAATATGGCTGGTGGCAGCTTGAATACCACCCTCGGAGACCCAGGGGCGGCT
Source organism: Cladopsammia gracilis (assembly GCA_022457155.1). Lineage (NCBI taxonomy): Eukaryota > Metazoa > Cnidaria > Anthozoa > Scleractinia > Dendrophylliidae > Cladopsammia > Cladopsammia gracilis. The sequence continues at coordinate 465,690 of JAJGOT010000548.1, forward strand.
AGTTGGAGCAGGACGAAGTAAAATCCCGACAAAAACAAAAATGAGTGTATCAGTATGTTCATTGGCATACTTGTGGTTGGGTGATCCAATCCGTGTGTCAACCCACATTTGACCATTGCTCACCACTTGAGTTCTCAGTAGCTCAGTGGTTAGAGCATCCAACTAGAATACGGAAGGTCGTGGGTTCAAATCCCATCTGGAACTCATTATTTTTTTCTGAGTTCCTTTCTCTCCACACTCATTATTCATATTCATATATAAAACAAAAATCGGCGCATAATATTTTGAACTTGTCAGTTCATAAACACTGAAAACCGCTATAACCTTTCTATCAAAAAACTTTATCTAACTTTCTCTAACCTTAATTGTGCCAAACTTGACGGTCTGTTGAGAGTCGTTGTAGATGATGGTTACAAAGTCGTTACCGATGTGCATCTTCTTTGAGTTACAGCCTGGGTCCGACTCTCGAGTTGGCATCAGCGTGGCGACATGAAAAATAACTGAGAAACGAAAAAAAAAGGTACCGAGATTCTTCTTTGGGCAAATGCAAAAGAACAAGAATTGTCTCTTAAATGTAATCTGCAAATCAAATGGTTCACTAAGATTATTTATCTCTTGAGTTCGAAATCAAACGTGAGTTTTTCGGGAGACGCTGTTGATGCTACAATTATGATAATTTCTCTCTTGTTTGGTTGTTTATTTGTTTCTTCGTTCGTTCGCTACCAGGACTGTGACCATTCATTCAAAGCTTATCAAGTACTTAATTCATTTAGCACTGTTTGCGTCCGACAATTTTGAAGATATGAGCCCTTTTGAAAGCGAAATAATCAACACTGGCATTTCTTCTGGCAGTATGATTTTGTGAAACAGTACTTGGCGAATGATAGTATATAAAGTTTGGATGGAAATGGATTATTAAAGACCCAGTATTGTCCATTATGCTTCACGCGCCTCTCTTATTGTTTTGGTTTGCATGGAAGCGAGATTTCTATTGTTTTCCGGGGTTTTGCTTTTCTCGCTTCAAACATTCTATCGCGTGGAAAGGTATTATATCGTCTCGTGCTTCTGTTCTGTTCAAACGTTTTATATTAAATTACGTTCTTAAGTGTTGCCTGATAAATAAGGTACTTGAATAAACGACCGACATGGCCGATGCAAACGGATTACAAAGAGCCATACGATCTACTGGATTTTTCAACATCAAGAAAATGGCCGCCGATGCTCGCAGCACGCAATGCATAATGGATAATACTGGGTCTTTAACAACATGGACAAATTTTAAAAAAGCAAGACTTTTGATGGCTCTGGTATATATTTATATGAACTTGTACATCAACCCTCCAGAAATTAACTACTTTCCAACTATATCCTACGTGTTTCATTGAGGACCGAAGATCCACGAAGATTCCTGATGTTTCGGCTGCATGGCTGGGATGTGGTTTGTAAAGAAACCGTGGTGCTGTGTCGGTGGGGTTGATAAGGAAAATTGACCACCGCAACACGTGCTTACCTTGACAAATATCATCCTGCCAACTATAAGCAAATTCACCGTCTTCGCCATTCCTGTCCAGTCCTCCGGTGTAGATCTCGGCTGGCGGACAGTCTTTTAGTCGAACAAGAGTCCCGAGTCCCGCAAGAAATGTCATGTATCGGGACGACCCGTACACATTTCGCAAGATTGCAGCCTCGTTATCGTGCTGCCCAGGCCCAACATAGATGACGCCAATTTTGTGCGTATCATAAGGAGGAATGCGGTCGAGGCACTTGATAGCTCGCTCAATGACCTGCATGGGGAATACCAGACCAATAGGTACTAAGGCTAGTACCAGCAGGCACTTAGATGGCAGTGACAATGTGTTATAGAGCGAAAATTCCATATTTATATCTCGCCTACGTCTTACAACGCAACAGATAGAGGAGATCGGGCGTCAGCATGTAAAGAAGTCAATAGCAGCCACCATGAACTCATCACACCCATGTATTTACATGCAACTGCACTTTGCAATTTAACTCAGAGTTGAGATCCGACACTAGCGTGTAAATGCGTCAATGGCAGCCATTATGATCTCACCGCACCCACCCCACCCATGTGTTTATCTCCAACTACGCTTTACAATCAACTGAGAGATGAGATCGGAATCCAGTATGTAAAGGTGTCAATGGCAGCCACTATAGTCTCACCCCACCCATTAAGATAACGCCAGACAGACTACATAACAGGCGACACCACAGCACCGGAGACAGGTTTAGTCCCCTGCTCTTTGTAAATAGTATGAAAACTTGGTACAGAAGATAAGACTAACGGTTAACATTACTGCCCAACGACGCGTATGTACTTGTTTTCTAAACGTGGGATCTCTGGGCCCAAGTATAAGCTATGCCATGCTGAGGAGACCTAACAAGGCAAAAACAGCTGTCCATGCATGGCCCACCATTTATTCTGATAGATCTAAGAGTAATGCCCGTTACCAACATGGCCAGAGTCCTATTTAGTAGCTATAGATTACTAAATCACGTTTGTGCAGTATTCCGACAATAAAAATAGCTTACCTCGCCATCAGGTAGAGGCTGAGGTTTCTCGTGCATTGGACCCAAGAATGACGCATGGTACAGCTGTAGAAACACAAAGCACGGGTCTAAGGGGTACCTGAATGATTCTGACGGAGTCACCAGTATAGGGGGCTCTTTAGGTCCCGTATCTGTAAGGTCTCCAGGCATTGGGCTTGAATTAGATGCCTTGTTGATGGAACGTAGTCCACCTGTTAGAGGCACCATTCTTGAGCGGGACATCTTCCGTTTGGCAACTTCGGTTTTACCAAGTGTTACTAGAGAGTAAAGCAAGATATTAGCAGCTCAATGGATTTCACTTTCTACAATAACTCTGTGAATTCCCGCCCGATGATTGGCTCATTTCTACATGTATGGTAAAAAAGGGTTCAGACAATAAAAATGATGTAATTGGTAACGCAATGCGGTGAGTTTTGTCAAACTTTTAGCTCTGCGGAACAGTGAAAAATGCACTTAAAACTGACATATTTCAATGAGAAGAATGCTCTCTCGTCAGTTCAATTTAGTTTACAATCAACTTAACTTGCCTGAAACTAAGTGCGAGGCAAAAACGAAAAATAGTTTGTCGTAGTTTCGCGGGAAAACTGATCCATAAACGGCGGAATCAGTAGCCGGCTAAGTAGTCGCCGGGTAAGTAGTCGCCGGCGCGAAAGAACTAAAACTGACCTGAAAACAACTTGGAGGAAAGATTCATCTGATTATTCGAGGACATTTCAGATTCGAAAAAAGGTTATCTTTGTGAACTATGTCTAACAAGAGGCTCCTTGCAGCCTATACTCATGCGCATGCGTAAGTTAGTTTTATGATATATTTTAAACATGATAAGAAGATGTCCGACATGGCGAAGAGTACTCCTTTCATTCAGTCAGCGCTCCTGCAAACCACGTTGTTTACTATTGATTGTTTTGGAAATGAAGGCTGTACCACAATGAAGGGAATGATTCTTCTAAGTATTATATATACCAAACATGAACATTGCTAATGTAAGTAGGGTTGTAGGAGAAGCTGTCGTGACACATGAGTAATGCTCTTTTACCGGAAGTGAGAGTAGCCGGAAGTCACTAAACAGGAAGTGTAGTGGCAAAGCTATGAACCGGAAGTGTACAATTTAAAATATGCGTGCATAAGTTTGCATGCAAAATCGTGACACAAAAAATAAAAAATAATAATAAAAATAATAACAAGAAAAACGGAGCCGAAACCTCATGCCGCTACGCGCATGAGTAATTTATATTTGACTTTGTGTAAGGTTATTGTGCTCTATTTTGCGATTATCGCCGAGCGCGATTCTCTTTGTTGTCCTGTGTTAATATTAAAAGATTCTAGCGATGATTAAAGCTAAAGAGAATTTATGTTTGTGTATTTTATTCACATAAAATGCGAGGGCTTTTTAAATTGTTCCCACGCAAAAATTTTTACAAACGATATGCATTACAAATTTACAACGTACAAAGCAACGTCAGCAGATAAATAAAACAAATAACTATTGATGCCATGATCACCTTTAGGGATGGCGGGCGGCGAAGACAACTCCGGGGATGACGAACTCTTCTTTGGATCGCCGAGGAAACTCATGTAACCAGGTCTGTCTTCGGCTTCTTTGCTTTTCACGGCCATTGCATTTCTTCCCTGACAAGGAGACGTGAAAGGGGAATGGGCCGAGTGATCCAAGTCCCCCTTTCTTCTGATTGGTGAACTCATACTGGCTGACTTCTTCAGCTGTGGTTTCTTAGGAGTCTGGGAATAGGGTTAAACAAAATGAAACTTTTCGTTTAGACTTCTATATCCCGTTCACGCTCAGAGGCGATCGTTGATTCGAGTTATGTGGTTTTAAGATTACACTCAAAGAATTCGATCGTGTCACGCATAAAGCCCCGTAACCTCTCAGTTTTAATACAAAGTACCCAAACCTATATAGATCAATTCAAAGCTTATAAAATGGAGAAATACACAACAATTTTAATTTCGTCACCAGAGTAAATGTAAGACAGGATACGGCACTTTAAATGCAAAATGACCTACGTTTATAAACGCGAATTACCCGCTACCGGTAATGGCATGATATTAGGGAGCTTAAGCAATTACGACGGCGACGGCAGCGAGAACGACACAAAACAATAGGTTTAATGAGCGAAAACAATGCCTCTACACGTGCGTTTTACATTTTTGTACATTTCTTTGCCGTTCCTGCAAAAGAACAACAACAACAACAACAACGATTTATTTACAAATAATAAAACAAATTATATTAGCAACCCGCAAATAACTAAAGTTAATCGTGGCGGGTTGCTGCACACTAAACAATTACAGGAGCTCACTATAAAATAATTGACTGATAACAATAGATACGAAAATAAGGAATGGAACAGCGTCAAATGATCAAATTATAGGTTTTGTGGAGAACGCCGTGAACACACGACGGTTAATTTTCCTTTCTTCATTTGAACTGAAAAGCCATCCCTTCAAATTCAGCTCCTTGACAATCCTGTCACATTAGACAAACTAAACAAATTGGAACAACTGCAAAGTAGTTTAAAATAGCGCGAATCCTTTTTCCAATTGACGTTTTCGTTGGCGTTTCTGTCGTCGTAGCTTAAGCTCTCTATTTAGCAGACATTGACCTCCAAAATCGGGTCCGGGATAATCAAAAGTAATTGGCGCGAACGCAAAAAAGGATTGGATGGAAAACCGTATGCAATCTTCATATCGCTTTAATTTTGTAAAAAGGATTAATGTTTTCTAGCAAGACCACAACAGAACCTTTACTATGATTTCTGCGGGGTATGCCTCACTCCGAATGTGAGTGAAAATCATCAACAGTATCTCAACAGTAAGGATGCCAAAACAAAAAATTCAAGTCATATAAATATATGCGTACCTTGGAACTAGTGTCTATGTCTTGGGAAGATTCGCGCGGCCTTGGGGAACGCGCGGCGGGGAGCTGAGGACCTCTGCTTGAACCGGAATCGAGGCTTTTGGTGAGCGCTGCTTTGTCCTGCTCTGTAAAGACCTTGTCTAAAGCGAACTCAGGACTTTCTCTTATCACTGGAGGGTCTACCTTAAGGGTATGTAAAGGCAGTGACTTAGGTCTCTCGGCTTTCTTCGCCGGGATGGTTGTATGTTGCTTAGGACGGTCTTTGTCTGGATGTTCCATCTTTTGTTCTTCTGAAATAAATAGCAAAATCTGGACGTAAAAATTGATTGGAAATTGTTGTTATTACTTTTTTTTTTCAACAACAACAACAATAACTCGAAGTAACTGACGCTTCAAAATCATTAAAAAAAAATTAGGAAGCAATAACAGAACAAGTAATTGGCACTTCCATTCCATAGCAGTCAGTATGTCTGCTATTGAATTATTTTTGCGGTCGTTTTTATTACCTGTGTGGTGTTCAGGGTCTTCAATATTCAGCGACTGTACACTTTCTTCATCATTTGCAAGCTACACAGAAAAGTAAACATCACCATGAGCCATGAAACTATTTCCCAACAACAACCACCATGAACTGTTCTTGTACTTAAGTTTAAAACAACTTTCAAGTTTCTTGTCCACGAAAACAAAATCAGTCTGAATGACATTCACTCCGTCCCCGCCCCACTGATCAGAAAACGGTGAAGAAAATTGGTTTGCAAATCTCCTTTTCCTGATGGATGTTTCTATTTAAAGAAGTTGCATTTACTCTTTCAACCAGTTCCATGGACAAATTTCCTCCTTGCGTTGACTTACGTTCACTTGGAACGAACTCACATTTACCCGCAAGTAGGCGCAAGGTTTTCACCGTTTGACCACCCAAACACAAGCAGACGCAAGTCAGCGCCAGTTGTTTTCAGTATTGCTTACTTTGATAGGAATCCGTGCGCAGGGCTGCGTTGAGATGGCTTTTTTGTAACTTGCGGACAACTGGTGTCTACTTACGGGCGCGTTTGGCCACCCAGCGCAAATCATTTCGCAAGTTGGTATTCAGTTTCAAACTTGCGTTCACTTGAGTTCTCGTTTGGCCAGGGCTTAACCCATTCACTCCCAAGAGTGCCAAAGAACAAAATTCAAGAAAAATCCCAAATTTCATTTTGGAAAATATTGAAAAACAAATGGTACCATGAAAAAGTACTGCTGAAGAGGTTTCATTTGAATGGTCACACCATGGGATTTCGTCCAAAGACTCAAAAGTTAGAATTACACTACGTGTCTCCATAAATATTGACTCTGCCGGTGAAAGGCTCAACACTAAACCGCCTCAGTCCCAGTCTTACCCGGTACATCTCTGATGACGACAGATATTTGGTTTCTGATCTTCTCTTTTGCCCCCATTCGCTCTGTCGCTGCAGAGAGGAGATTGGGGAATGCTCAGCAGGAGAGACACCCAGTTCCGGCTTAAAAACAAAATCAGCAAAGAAATCAGCAATCAGTGTTATTTGACTCAGCAAAACCTCTAGCGCGCAAGATATTAAGAAACTTTAGATCGGACTATGAGTACGAGATTCAAGCACAAGAACGACTTTTAAAACCTAAATAGCATGCCCTAGATGACCATAAATCAGCCCAATTTTATACCTAGAGTCTTCTTATCTTCTGGTCAGCAACAGGAAGAACCGACAGCTCCGGGGACGGGACTGGCTTTAAATTTAAAAGTCGTGCTCGTACTCAAATCTAAAGCTCCCTATTAAAGGGAACTATGCAACGAGGATTTTACTTTCAATCGTGCACAAAATTTTATTTGAACCTAAAATGGAAGAATTATTAACGGCCATTTTTCATCGATTCATCGATTTTTCAAAGACAAGGAGGAAGAACTTGAAAAATCTTGCGGTTTCCCGCGATTTTTAATAGCAGCTTGGCTCAGTCTCCGCGGATCTACTACAAACACCAGAAGTAATACCAGAAGTCTTTGCTCGTATGACGTCATAATGCAAACGGTCTATTGAAGAGAACATACCAACCGAGAATGGGGTCTGTCAAACAAAAGAAGAATAAGCAGTAATACTTCAAAGTAGCCAAAAGGGTTAATCCCAGGTAAACACGGCATAAACTTGGATTTGATGGGATAATTTGACTGCTAACACCTTACATAATTTTACACACAATTCACGGTTTATCTTAAGCGTTTCGCCAGATGAAAGGTTAAATTCCATCCACCAACAACACCTCGGACACTTATTGAGAATTATATAACGTAATGACGATACTTAGAATTTTATTTTCAATAAATTTAGTGTGAAAAAAAAAATCCAAATTCCCCACTCAGGATTGAACCTTTGACCACAGCTAGGCTAAGGCTTACATAGGCCACCGTACCACCTAGCTTCTTGGGTCGTTTAAGCCTAAATTTAACTATGTAAACTGCTAACCCTAACCTCAACTGAAAGCAAACCAGTTACTCCGTTAGTCTCAATAAGGCCGCGTTCGAGGTGGTGTCGGTGGATGGAATCTCATGCTAACCGTTAAGGACGAAGGCAGGAAAGGAATTTAACAAATTTACACCGGTTTTCCGTGGTGTGGACTCTTATTTACCACGATTTACGTCATCACATGGTCAAAATGTTGTGGACTCACGAGGCGCAGCCGAGTGAGTCAGCAACAAATTTTGACCATGTGATGACGTAAATCGTGGTAAATAAGAGTCCACACCACGGAAAACCGGTGTAAATTTGTTTTTTACAACAATATTTTGAAAAAATATAAGGAAAAATCGAAGTCTTGTTACAAAACGTGACAGCAAAGAAAGAGCAAGCGTTGTCTATAACTTTCTCGCAATCTGATTGGTTTCTTTCAAGCGCACGTGATGTTAGCGTCAGCACCGTTGTCTGGACTCTCATTTACCACTCACGTCGACCAATCAGATTGCGAGTTTAGCGGCAATTGTGGTAAAATAAGCCATTCAAGACTGAAACAGACAAGCATAACTACAAACCACTGGACAAGTATTCTTACTTTTTCAAAGTGCATTCCTTCCCTGGACTGATTCTGTGGAAGATCTAAAGATCAACAAATTAAAATACGAACAATTAAAAATGAACCAGACCAACAAACACACTAACTGCCATTCATCCTCACTACTGACGTCATCGAAGCTTTGGTATGGCGAACTTGCCGAACTCCATGCTCGTCGCGTATCTGTCACGAAAAGTTTAGGCGATGAAGTCACTGCAGAAATCTGATGGCCGGTTTTGCATGGTATCTTTTAATAAACGATGTTTGTCACATACTCTCTATTAAGGCGCCTTCACACGACAAGCTAAAGATGACAAACTCGTGTTGGTTGCTCGTTTTTTCGGGTTTAACTGTAATTCTAAGTTATTTTACCTTCATTAGGGGTGGTTACTGGGCTTCCTAGTATATCAGAGGATTCCGACTCTCTCATCTGAAATAGAAGGCACTTTTAATCAGCGAATAAGTAATTAGTATTAAAAAAATAGGAGCAGTCATTTTAATTATCGCAGAAAGGAAAGCGGTTATTATTTTTTTTAATGCAACAAACCAGTGGATAGCGTTTTTCGCTCGCCCTGATTGGCTACTCAAACTTGGGATAGCATTTGCTATTCACCTCCAGGCAATGTTCTGGTTTTCGCGCTCGGCGTTTTTCCCTCATTTGTCAGAAATAAAGTAACTTGTTTTGGTTGGCTATCCACTGGTTTGTGGAGGTGTGGTGGTCTAGTGGTTAGCGCATCAGACTTTCAACCTGAAGGTCGGTGGTTCGAGCCTGGTCTCTGCTGTCGTGTTGTTTCCTTAGACAAGAAACGTTGCTCTACATTGTCTCTCTCCACCCAGGTGTACCGGGGAAATAATGCTGAAGGGTAACCTTGTGAAGGACTAGCATCCCATCCAGGGTGGAGTAGTAATACTCTCAGTCGCTTCATGCCACAGAAACCGGGTTAAGCTCCAGCAGTTGTGAGCCACTAACCTCGTTAAGACTTAACCTACCTTACCATTCACTGGTTTGATATACACTATACACAATTATTCTCCTCAGTGCCGGTGAAGAGTGGTAATAAATATCCACCACAGTTAACCTCCACTTCGGTGAATAATTGTTAAGTATGACTAAAGATGCGTTATAATCAAACCTTTGTTCTATTTCTCCTACAAGAAAGACATTGCAAGATCATTAAAACTAACAAACATAAGTAACCGCTTGTGAAACTGCGGCTTAAAACTTTCCAAACTCACTGTAAAAACATTTGGTTTCTTCCTAGGGCTCCTGCTGAGGAGCCTGTCCCTTCCTTCGAAGGACTCAGAATCCATGGACCCTGCTGGTGTACTCGGCGGAGAATCTGTGCTTCCGGTCGGCGTGTAGAAGAGGACTGGGTCTAGATGAGGAGGTTCCAGAGTTTTACTTCCTTCAGTACTATCCAGTTGCCACCCAGAGCTGGACTTTTCCCGAGCTTATTGTAAAGAAAATAAAATTAAATAGAGATTTGGCTTTGCTAAATGCCTAACTTCTCAATAAAGGATGCCTATGTTACGATGGCTAAATTATGATTTTACCCAATCGATTCATGAGGCGATTTTCAGTGATATTTCATACGGTCTGTTTCAGCACACTATACCACTGGAGATTTTCCCAAAGACGGCAGAGCGCAATCGATGCCAACATTAAGGCTGCATTATGGAACCTCCATGGAATCTTTGACCTCAACCTTAACCCCAACCTCACAAGCGCTTCTGGACTAATTCTAAAACCGCAATCAAATCGCCACTAAAATAGAATAAAAAATCGTCTGTGTAAACGGCCTTAAGTTTAGGACATGCTCAGTCCAAAACCTCGACTGCGCATGTCACAAACTAGCTGCAATGAATGACATCCTTAGCGGATGTATACCTGGAATTCTTTCTCGCGCGCACAATTTACAATGAAACCACAGAAAACTGTATATCACTCTAATGCTTATAAAATGCGACATCCAAATATATGATGCGCACGCGCAAGCCTTACACGGGCAGGTTATCAAAAATCTACTCAGTAGCATAGATCGTAAGGGCTGGTTCCCACTAGCGAAGTAATCGGAAGTGGAGTCGGAGTAGGAAGCGTTAGGAGCCTTACATTCTAGTGAAAAAAAAGGAGTCGGAATCAGAATCGGAAGGTCGACGGAATCGGAATCGGAAACATAAGAAGATTTCTCTTTTCTTTCGATTCCACTTCTTCTTCCTTTGCTTACTATCCGCTTACGTCGTTTTGAATTCCACTGTATCGTAACGTTCTTGCAATTCCGATTCCACTTCCGATTCCTCTAAAGTCGCTAGTGGGAACCAAGATTAATCCTTTGAGAAACAAACCTGCGTCGTTGTGGGCGCCCCCTCCTTTCCCCTCTGGAGGTTTGGTTTGCCTGACCACATCAACAATAACTGACCCACTGTCTGTGCTGGTGCTCACAATCTCCGCGTGCTTATCACTGCGTGGTGATAAAACTAAAGAAAAGAAAGAAAAGCTTTTGGCTTTGCGGTCCTTTGCCATTTTGTCCGGTTTGAGAGACAGCTACCACTCTGTTGTTTTAAAAGGAGACTTGGTTAAATAAGCAATTATGATAAAATGAGATGGAAAAGACCGTATGGGAAAGGCCATAATGTCAAACAGATTGGAAGCTACCGCTGAAATACAATGAAACTTTCGTTAAGAAGCTACACTTATACGCTTACTGGTCATAGGCCGACTCATATGGCTTCAATTTGAGATTTATTCGCGGAAGGAATGGGTAATCAAAACCTATATTAATAAAAATTACGAGAAGAGTGAACGAAAATACCAACACCAAAAGTAAAGCACCTTAGTTAGAGACAAAAAAAAAAAGGCTGCTCGTACAGTTTAGGAATATATTTTTTAACCGATTAATTTCTATTCCTAAACTGTACGATCAGCCTTTCATTTTATTTGTTTCATATTGTTTCTGCTGATCAGATCCTTCCCAAGGATCCAGTGCTTCGAGTTTCTCGAAAGGTCCTTCCATTTACAATTTTTTTTACCTTAGTAAGGATCAGAGATAAAACGGTAATTTCTCGTGGCGAAGCGGACGAGTCATAAATCCGGCTCTGTTTTACTCGTGTTACATAAGTTCATGCAAATTTATGCACGCATATTTTAGTTTCACTAGTCTGACTGTTTGACAGGCGACCTCGTGATTTCGCTCTTGATTTCAAGGTGTCGGCAAAATCTCTCGTTGCATTGACTTGAGGAGCAGAAGGAAGAAGTACAGCGTACAAGTTTTCAAAACAATGCAAGGCGTTCATGGATGGATAGGACCATTGTATTGGATATTGTGTTCGCCGCTTATTGCTGTGGGATTTTTGTTCAGGTAAGTTTTGTGTTTTATAACTTGCCATTTCAGTTAGCGATCGTGGTTTTAAGTGTCGGCTACTGGATGTAATGTAGTCTTACTTTTTAGACATAATTTTAAGTTTGTTTCTCCGTAAAAGTACTCAAAACACTCGGGAATCAATACTACAATGGGTTTAAGAAGCCACGAGTTCAAGCTGTGTACAGCTTCTTGTTTCGTTTTAGTCAAAGGTGAAGCTAATCTACAATAAAAACACAAACTCACATTCCCCTATTTGAGGATCATCTACAATAGCCGTGCTGATGTCACTATCCAAATGAGATGTCGTATCCCTGTTCTGAATGCGCATGATCCAAGAAATGTTGCCGCTGGGTCGCCGGATAAAAATCTCCGCCCATCCTTGACAAACACACTGGCAATTCTGAGGGTTAATTGCAGGGACAAGAGGCTCGCTATGCCTCCGCTCAGAAGCAACGCTACCACGAGCTTCTGACAACGACTTAAGCTTTGCAACATCAACAGAGTACGTCTTGTGAAGAGCTGTTTTGTCCGTGCTCGTGAATTTGTTTTCAGGCTTCGAGGATCCTTCAGTGCTTAACTGAGAACTTGCGGACGCCTGAGTACCAGTCACGTGACTTGTAACCGCGCCGTGGTCGCTGGAAGCCTGGTTAACAGACTCTTCTTTCAAGACATCCGCTGCAGTGCTTCTCTGTTTGGGACCCTTCTGGACTTTAACTTTCTCTTTGTTTGTTGGATTCGCTGTTCTTTTCCTCAGCGACAGGCAGTTCTCGCACACTCCGTCCAGGCCGATGTATGTACCGGAAGTAGTTATAGTCACAATAGTGTTACTGATCATCCACGTACGAGAGTGACCGCTGGCCAGCATAAACTCTACAGCTTTGGTCCTGAACAAAAAACAGTACGTCTTATCAACAATTTGTTCTCTCTCTACATCAAGAGGAAACTTAGCCACAAATATACGCGTTGGCATCTTAGACTTTGAAAGCTTTATTTTGCGCCTAAAAGATAAACTTCTTATTCTTCGCGCTTTAGCTACTAAAAACAATCTACTAGACCAATTTAACGAAACGTGGGCCGTGTGTTGTGTGTTGTGTGTGTGTGTTTAGCTAGACGGCAAGGTGTACCTACATCTGTGTAGAATTATGATACAATTTAACCAAGTTAATGGAAATAGTGTAATGTAGTACTGTCATTAGCATTGTAAGAAAGGAAACTTAGCTCCGATGGTTAAATGTATCTGGCCCTGGTTATTCAAATAATAATCATCACAGCTTCTGCCTTACGTGACTAAACGCAACTGATCAGAGAGCGCGTTATTTCACAAAAATATATACAATACGAATAGTGCTATAGACACGAGTTAAGAATACCAATAAACACAGAACTCCATAATGCTTACCTGTTTGGTTGTGACATACAAGATGCAAATGTGTATCTCGCCATCATGTCCATACAAACTTCACTCATTTCGGCATGCAGCTCACATGCAGCCTCAGTCTCCTTGTAGGTCACGGGCGAGACCGACCGATGTACGATCTGGGGCGAAGGCTGATTACTAATGCTTCCGCTGCGGGCTCTGGCTGCGGCTAAAGCGGGACTGTCTGGTCTGGAGTCATAACGCTCCGGGATTATAGCACTTGATTTAAGACCCTACAACAGATATGTTCTTTGATTTTCGTATACCTAGATTTCACCGCTCAATTAACCTTAAAGGCGAACCTGCGGTATAAAGAGGCAAAGCCCCACGCCGAATCTAATGCAAATGAGCAAGAATAATAGATTTTGCTCATTTGCATGCGACTTTTATATCGCGGGTTTGGCTTTAAGGTGGTTCGATACAGTTTTCTGGAGACCATACCAACATTTTTCAATCGGCTTTTAAGCGATCTTCTCCAAGGCAGATCAACGTGAAATTTCCACCACTAACTTGTTTTGAATTGAAGTTTGGCAAAATGCATTTTCTGGTAAAATCGATATTACCATGACAACGATAAACAAGAAACTTAGAAATCAGTCAAAGTGAAATTTAGCGCGTTTAAGATCTCGCATTGAAAATCCCACATAGACATCTTAAAATATGGTATATGGCATATATATTTTGAAAGAATAAAAAAATTCTGTATGTTTGAATTAAAATAAATCGCAAGAACATTTTAAACCGTACTTTTTGTATAGAAGTAATATATGAACCATGAGATTAACACTGGTTTCGTGAAATTACTTCCAAATAGTGTCATAATGTAGCTTCATGTTATGTTTGCACGCCAGGAAAGTTTTGTGTACTTTCTCCTTTGCGATCTTGAGAACTACCATTTTTCCTAACATCGCTCCGTGTGTAATTTTTGGGTAGTTTTCGATTTCGATCGATTTTGCGAAAATCTCGGAAACGGCTCGATAGATTGTTTTAAAAAAATCACCACGTTTGCTTGGTGATGTGAAAAATATTATCTCAAAGTTTCATTGGCATTGATTTATTAGAACACCTTGAAATTTAAAGATGAAGACGACGTTCAAAGTGGCCGATAGTTGGCGTTACAAATTCGGCATAGTTAACTTATGCTAATGATTTCAAATCAATGCGCACCACATTCCTCCATGATTAATACATTTCATTGTAATCTGCTTTGCATCTATTACACGCAAATCGTGCCTCGCGCGTGTTTGTTAAAGTTAGGATCATGTGCACTATATTAAGCCTGTCATTACATAACTATTATTATTTAACGTTCCTGAGTACACGTAAAAACCTAGAATTATTGCATTTGTGACTGATAGAAACTTTTAACAACATAGCCCGGTGCAACATTTAGTGTTGTCTTTCTTCAAAAAAATTGATTATTTTACAAAGGATTTTTTTGTCCTTATTCACTCGTGGTGGTGCTTTTTCTGCTGCTAGTCCTGATTTCTTTCCTGATTCCCATCCTGAGGTCTCTTTTTATGATTATTTTGCGCAATTAATGCCCTTTTGCGTTTAAAAGACGTTTTCACAGCAGGCATTTTGAACGTAAAAGGAAACAGTTGCAAAGAAATTTGCATTATAGAGGGTACAATGGATGTATTAATCACTGAGAAATATAGCGCGCATTTTTTTAATAAGCACGCGCGAGGCACGATTTGCGTGTAATAGATGCAAAGCAGATTACAATGAAATGTATTAATCATGGAGGAATGTGGTGCGCATTGATTTGAAATCATTAGCATAAGTTAACAACTATGCCGAATTTGTAACGCCAACTATCGGCCACTTTGAACGTCGTCTTCATCTTTAAATTTCAAGGTGTTCTAATAAATCAATGCCAATGAAACTTTGAGATAATATTTTTCACATCACCAAGCAAACGTGGTGATTTTTTTAAAACAATCTATCGAGCCGTTTCTGAGATTTTCGCAAAATCGATCGAAATCGAAAACTACCCAAAAATTACACACGGAGCGATGTTAGGAAAAATGGTAGTTCTCAAGATCGCAAAGGAGAAAGTACACAAAACTTTCCTGGCGTGCAAACATAACATGAAGCTACATTATGACACTATTTGGAAGTAATTTCACGAAACCAGTGTTAATCTCATGGTTCATAAATTACTTCTATACAAAAAGTACGGTTTAAAATGTTCTTGCGATTTATTTTAATTCAAACATACAGAATTTTTTTATTCTTTCAAAATATGTATGCCATATACCATATTTTAAGATGTCTATGTGGGATTTTCAATGCGAGATCTTAAACGCGCTAAATTTCACTTTGACTGATTTCTAAGTTTCTTGTTTATCGTTGTCATGGTAATATCGATTTTACCAGAAAATGCATTTTGCCAAACTTCAATTCAAAACAAGTTAGTGGTGAAAATTTCACGTTGATCTGATTTGGAGAAGATCGCCTAAAAGCCGATTGAAAAATGTTGGTATGGTCTCCAGAAAACTGTATCGAACCACCTTAAGGTGAATCTTTCCTAACGTCATTGTTTACATTTCCTTCATTAGCATACAAATTTACGTAGAGAAGGGATCGTACGAAATATAAATTGACTTCAAAAGTTGAAAGAGCTTGTTTAACTTAGTGTTCTAGGCATTTTTTAGCTTTTTTTATGCAATATTTCAGAAAATATCTGCTACCAAAAACTGCACAATTGTTGGGCGACGAAAGCGCTAATGAGCCATGTAAAATTTTGAGATTTTAAAGGCTGGTTCTCATATAATCGTCCCGGTCGTCCGAGTCGTTTCAAACGTTTTCTGCAAACGACTCAGACGATCGGGACGACTCAAGCGATTTGGGTTCTCATATGATCGTCCCGGTCGTCTCGAACGCCAATAGCGCAGTCGTAAACTGTGTCCGACAACATGTTTTGGGCAATAATACTGCATTCTGGGGTAGATTTGGGTCGCTTCGATCGCCTCAGTCGTCCCGGTCGCCTTAGAGTAGTTCTCATATGATCGTCCCCGATTATTCACGATCGTCCCAGTCGTCCGGATAGAACACAGTTCTATCCAAGCGACCGCGATCCTCCCAGTCGTCCGGGTCGTTTGCGATCGTCCCGGGTCGTCTCAGAAGTGCTCTCATATAATCGTCCCGGTCGTCCGTGCACTTTTTGAAACGACTCGGACGACTGGGACGATTATATGAGAAGCAGCCTTAAAACAGCATTGCACGAAGTGTATCTAGTATATCGGGCTCAAATTTCCAGAGAAAGCTAATTGTGCTATACCTTTTCAATATTCAGAGTTGATTTTTTTGTAGCTAGGTTAGAAAATGACGTGCATATGCTAATGAGGCAATAATGGTAAACAAAGATTCGCCTATTTCCCCTTTTAGAGTCAAGACTTCGTCATAAGTTGAAGTTCTAATGAAACCTATTTAGCAGCACTTTCCCATGGTGCTGTGAATGGATCAAATCTTAAGAAGGAGACCATTCCCACTCCCTAGCTCGATTTCTCCAGTCATCCTTTTAACCAAATTTGGATCCTTCACATTTTGTGCGATAGAAATTGAAAATACTGAAGAGTGACCTTTTTAAATGAATGCTGAGTAGTATACTTTCCTGTTGTACAATATTGTACAATATTGTTCTAACTTTTGAGTCCGTGGATAAAAATCCTAGAGTGTGACCATTCAAATGAAAGCTCTTAGCAATACGTTCCTGTGGTGCTGGTTATTATGCTGTTTAGAGTGGTTATAACTTTGTAAGACAGTGAATGAAATCCTAAAGTGACCATTCGAAAGCTATTGAGCAGTACCTTACTGGAAGCAGCTTCATTTAAAAATGACACAGCCAACGAGCAGGCAAAGACAAAACTTATAACTCTGAAGTCCAGCCTCTCTCACCTTGCTCACAAATCCAACAAATGCTTTGCGGTAAGCTACACGTGACCGCACAAACCATGCGGCGATCACGTGATAAGCAAGGGTCACAGTGTACTGAGAGTACCTGTGTGAAGATAAAATGTTTGCATGGAATTAACGCATTTAATCCCTTTGTCTTGGACAAAACTTGATAGCTTGCCCAAAATTACCCTAATGACTTGTCTGTTGCAAACTAAAATAAAGATGTGTTGTTATTGAGCATTTAGCATTTGTTTGAAACTGTAAATAAGGAAACTTTCCCCCAATATGTGGAATAACAAAAATAACTCACCTTCCGCACAAGCATAAGTAGACTTCTTAACGTCATTCCATATTGAATAAGAATCTCTTTACGAAGATTTTTACGGATATCTTAAAAAAACTTAAAAATACGAGTCTCGCAAAGCTTGAGAAATAATCAGCTAGATTTGCTTCAAAAAACTATTTTTAAAATACCAAAGTGTACTAACCTCGCCATAGTTTGACCGTAACGTTGATACTCATTTCTTAACGAGCTCGTGCAAATTATCAACAACAGTTCCACAGAATCAAAAACGTTTCTAAAGCTTTTGCTCGTAATTACTGGCAGCCAGAGATTTATGTTGAATAAGAAATAAAAAATCACCAATAGTAATAAAATAAAATAAAAAACTTACTTAAATGGATCCGTGTACGGCAGACAAATAGCAAACACGCTTTTGTACTGGCTGTCCTGAAAACTGGCGTACAAATGAGGTAAATGAACGAGGCCTGTTAAAGAGAAAACCACTTCCATGATGTTCAGAGATCGGCATAGCAAATTAAAAGTGTTTTAAATTTAACATAAATGTCCCACGATGTTTTAATTTTTTGTTTAGCGCAGAAATTAAACTCTACTGTATCGAAATGCGTCAAAGGTGTCTTGTCGGGGATTTAAGTACAGTATAGACAAAATAGATTGAAGGGTTTGGTGAAAAAAGGGTGTAACTGACGATGTTGTTTATAAATAAAAATTGCTAAAAATTACCATGCTTTTGCATACAGGTTTTCTGGCCAGAAGGTTCGGTGGTTTTCAAATCTGATGGTTTTTAACTTTGATGGTTTTCAAGTCCACAGTTTCATATAAGTTTTATTCTAGTAAATACGTCGAATTACATAACAGCTTCACCTGAGAGGAACTCCAACATTGGCGCTGCCATGGAAACAGTGGCGGAGATCTGGGTCAAACGGACCAGAAGAGCTGGGAGGAGACTGGAAAAAGATGAAAACACAGACAACACTCAAATTACTTAAATCACTGGCTTAGTGAAACACGGTTGTTAAATAATACATTTAGTCCACATGTCAAAAAAGTTAGACATAATAAAATATCTTACGTATAAAAGTTGAAGAAAGTTAGACTCACCTTTTCATCACTGCCTGCATTTCCATGGTACACAATGTCAGAGATGAAACACACAGTACAGCACACTTGGTCACCAAACCCAGCTCCAATGTCCTGACCAACTCAAACTATAAAATTAGAGCAGTTTTCAATTGAGTATCGAAAGTAATTACACAATTGCTTTGGTTTTGCATTGCTACGCTTTATGATTGGCTAAAAAATCTCGCGTCACTTTCTCGACCAATCAGAAGTAAAACCAAAACTAATCGTGACTTGCTCGCACGCGTTTTCCCGCGCTTGGCGCTGCCGACATGTAATTGCTTCGAGCTCTGATTGGTTCATTGGATTGTTTATGACTGCTGTGATTGGTCAGAGTAATTACTTTGGTTTTGGTTTTACGACACTCAATTGAAAACTGCTCTAAACATTAAGAAGGTATTACCTACCCACTTCTTCAATATCAAAAGTCTGAAAAATTACTGTGGTTTAGATTTTTTATTGTCTTCTGATCGGCTTGGTTAAACGAATTGGGTAACTCTTAAAGTGCTACTACGATCAAATTTTTGATTTTCATTTTTTTACATTTTCGTGTACTATTAGACTTCCTTACTCATCTTGCCAAATTTCAATTCATTAGGCACATCAGAAGTCATTTAATTTTAACATTTATTTCCGAGAATTTACGGCCGCCATTAACTGAAAACCTTGTTCCAAGGCTTGGTTGCGAATGGGAGAAAGTGACGTAAAAGACTCAAACATACCTCACGGGTTGAAATTATAATAACAATCAGCATAGAAAATTGCACGAAGAACGAGTCTAAAGTTTTTGTTGCTTTTCGCGTGATTTTCAACACTTATTGTTATTATAATTTCAACCCGTGAGGTATGTTTGAGTCTTTTACGTCACTTTCTCCCATTCGCAACCAAGCCTTGGAACAAGGTTTTTTAATGGCGGCCGTAAATTCTCGGAAATAAATGTTAAAATTAAATGACTTCTGATGTTCGTAATGAATTGAAATTTGGCAAGATGAGTAAGGAAGTCTAATAGTACACGAAAATGTAAAAAAATGAAAATCAAAAATTTGATCGTAGTAACCCTTTAAGGGACATTGTAAACTGTTTCTTACTACAAGTTGAAAAACATACCAAGATCATAAAAAAGCCAACAAGAATGGTCTGACTTTGTAGAACAATACACAACAAATGACAGGAAATCACAGCGAAATAAGGGTGCGATGAGGAGGATGGATATGGTCTAGAACGCCGATATCTGACATGCCAGAGATCGGCGCGCCGATCGCGGCGATACAAATACAATACAGTGCAATGTAACTTCATTTAGTATATACTAAAACAGTGGATAGCGTTGTTGGCGCGCTCTGATTGGCTACTGAAACTCGGGATAGCAAGTGCTATTCACCTCCAAGCATTTTGCGCGTAACATTTTGACCTCCCTTCAAAGACGCAGACTGGACCTTCTTTTGTTACTTGCAAAGTATTACATATATACGTGTAAAACTATTTCTAAAAACCCCGATATAAATGAATTTAGAACCAAACTTAAAATGCAATGGAAAATGGAAAATTGCCCTCTGACTTGAAGCGAAACCCAATCCCCGTTAGTATATGTTAGTACTGTTATATGTAACGTACATCTGTGAATAGTATAGTGTAAGTCTAAATATCGTATTGTTAGTAGCGTTGCATATCGCAAGTACTATAATTAGTGTAAATATTGTATTGTAATTACAATTATGTTAGGTGTTGTATTGTAAGTAGTGTAATTTAGTCTAAGTAACGTAATGTAAATAATGCAATTAACAATTATTGGATGAGGTTGAGCATGATAGCGATAATTATCAAGGCCAAAGTTTGTGTTATCTGCCGAAGCCGAAGGCTGAGGCGGATAACACAAACTGAGGCCTTGATAATTATCGCTATCATGCGAAAACCGAATCCAATAATTGTTTTATTATGCATATTCCTGAGCTGCACTTGCAAAGACAAGAGCGCGCACAAAAAAGTGATCAATGCACAGCAGTCAACTTGTAAGTAAACAACTTACGTCACTTCTGCATGCATAAAACTATTGTCTGTAGGTATGACGTCACTTCTGCATGCATAAAACTATTGTTTGTAGGTATGACGTAACAGAAACAGCAAGCAATAATTAGCTGCGTGCTTATAGCCAATCAAAATCGAGCTAGTGGCACCAATGTATAATAATGTAAGTAGTGTTTCATATTGTAACTGTAATGTAAGTATTACAACTTGTATGTGACTTGTAATAAATAAATAAATAAATAAATAAATAGTTTAAAAAAAATTTGCGCGTAAAAATTGTTATCGTTGACAGGAATAAATGAGAACAAATAAGTTAAAATCATCATTTTCGTGCTATATTATCTCAATGTTTTAGTAAATTATACTGAAACAACTATTACCTCAATGAATAGTAGTTAATTATACACAAGATGCACGTGGCGATTTTGGAATAAAATCGCCACGTGTGTACCTGGTGTGTCGCTGGCTTAACACTAACGTAACACTAACCTGTCGTCCTCTGTCCAGACTGGAGTGGTATGTGGCGAGAACTGTTAAAACCTACGAAATACAAACTCACATAAGCTTGGTGTATGGACACACGACAAAACTGGTAGTGTAGCAGCTCTCAGAAACTTCTATTTTCATTGGCCTTGTAATACACAGCTGCAATTGTTTTTAAGGCTAGGGTCCATTGTTGTTGTGTTTGTTCTATTGTTCTCTCGAAGGGCATCGAACCAGTGGTGTGAGACCTCACGAGAGCTGCGACATCGTCCGACAAAACCTCATCTCAGTGTGTACGGAAAATAGAGCGGTTTTCAATTAGGTGTAGTAAAACCAAAACCAATGAAAGTAATCACTCTGACCAATCACAACAGGCACAGACAATCTGATGAACCAATCAGAACTCGAAGCAAATACATGTAGCCGGCGCCAAGCGCGGGAAAACGCGTGCGAGCAAGTCACGATTGGTTTTGGTTTTATTTCTGATTGGTTGATAAAGTGGCGCGAGATTTTTTAGCCAATCACAAAGCGTAGCGATGCAAAACCAAAGCAAATGCGAAATTACTTTCGACACTCAATACACTTCTTTAGCTTGTATATTTTGGTTTCCCAATGTAGATCATGTGATGTTATCCAAGAACTGTTTCTATTAAATGTTTTTTTTTTCACGTGCATATGTATGCATAATTTATGAAAAGACAAAAGACAAATTCCCTTGAGAACATCACATGACTTACATTGGGAAAACAAAACATACAAGCTAAAGAGGTCTATTGAAAACCGGTCTAAAAACATGACATCAAGAAACTCACTCTTTCAATAATGTCAATAATAACTGAAAACCACTCTTTAGCCAAGTAAAACCAAACCATCTCAGATTGGTTGCAACGTAACGGGGCAAAGTGACAAGTGTGTAGAATCAGTGACTGCATAAATAAAGATCAGCTGATACTCACTGGAAATATTAAAGCTTGTAATCCTGCTCTACCAACACCATGAGGAACACGACGAAGATCAATGATACAAGAAGGCTCTGAAACCTGCACAGCAAAAAGCAACCATGAGTAATGTCGATACAGTAATACAGTTTGTCAGCTTGCAAATGATTCAAGACCAGTCGGTCGTCCCAAACTCGGATTTAAAAACACTTGCAGAAGTGCACTCAAATGTGGAAACACTCTGTAATCAAAGAACAAAGGAAACTCGAATTAAAAACTATTTTAATCGGTGTCACAGATACTAAATGTCTTTTGTTTAATTATTTAATTGTTTTAGGTAAGCTACATATATGGAACTGTCGTAGAAATAATAGTTTACTTTTTTTCTCTTTCCATAAAGAACCAGTTAAAAGAAAATATAAAACCGAACGTCTCATTGCTGCGAAATGTAATAATCTGAAGATGCTTGAGGCTAAGTGGAAACTCGTTTCAAACTGTCATTTTCTAAATACATGGGTGTATAACTAAGAACCAATTGTGGGAAAAAAATAGTGTAAGAATCGTATTGTAAGGAAGTATTGTATTGTAAGTAGCATACGTATTGTAAGTAGTGTATGTCTTGTTTTGTAAGTAGTGTTTTTGTGTTGCAATAATAAATTTAAAAAAATGTGGAAACGCACTTGAAACTTGGAGCTCTGGTGTAGATAATCGCCCAAAGTGGAGAAAACTAGTTCACCAAATATGTCAGAATGTAAACGACAATAGAATGAAACGGAACAAGAAAAGAAGTGAAAAACGACACAGCAAGGGAAATGATGATATACAAACGGTTTGTCTATGCTTTTAAATGCCTTGAAGACCTTTTTGGATCATAATTATAGTTTTAATGCTGGCTCTACTGTTACAATACCGTCATGCCGGCGACCTAAGGATTAATAGATCTCGTTGTTATTACCTTCACAGTTGGAACATACCTTTGGTCATAGGTCATAAACTTGGTGAAGTATGAAAGAAATCGAAATTATTTAAGTCTTCCATACGAAATTTTGATTTTAAAAGATGGACTTTAAGGTGAAAAACACGGCACTCTAAAATTGTATCACCATGGCCGTACGAAAAAGTGTGAAAGGAAAGCACGGAGAAAATAAATAAGCCCGGAAGTAATATATCAAACACGAGGAAAAGTGTTTCATCAGGATATCCAAACACCGAGAAGTGGATTGAAAAACAAGGGGGGAGGGGAGGGGAGGGGAGGGGAGGGGAGGGGAGGGGAGGGGAGGGAAGGGGAGTAATATATCAAACACGAGGAAGAGTGTTTCATCATGATATCCAAACACCGAGAAGTGGGTTGAAAAACGAGGCGCAGACGCGAGTTTTTTTAACACACAGTCGAGGTGTTTGGATACCTTATGAAACACTTATTCGAGTGTTTGATATAGCTTCTCAGGCCCCGTCCACAAAAATCCGGATATTTTTGAATCCGCAACTTTTTTGTTGCGGATTGGCCTTCCGTCCACACGTATCCGGCGAATTTGGGCAAATACGATTCGAATACGCTACGTGTGGACGCGAATATTTTCTAATCCGTAATAAAAAAAGTTGCGGATTCAAAAATATCTGGATACGTGTGGACGGGGCCTCAAAGTGATCAATAAATGAGAAGAAAACAAATTAATATAATCGCCAAAATCTATGCAAATTAAGACCGGGTATCAAACCTCCTTCACGTTAGTGATTTCCTTTGTGTTCTCGTCATGGTCATGAATTATTAATGAGTTTTAGAAGGACCCTTACCCCAGATACCACACAGCTCTCAACAACCTCTAATTTCATTGGACCTGTATATCACGCAGCTCTATTGTTTTTAGGGCTAGGGTCCATTGTTGTGTTGTTTGTTCTATTGTTTTCTCAGCAAATCAGAGAAGACATTGTAAGAGCTGCGTACTGGCCCCCTTACCATGTGGCAGAGTACTTGCGTCATAGAGTTCAAGGCAGGATTGGCTGACAGTATTAGGCTCTTATTTTGTAGGACCTCGGGTAGCGCTGTTAAAACATGTTCCAGTACTGTCCAGTCCCACTCCTACGAGGTGAACAAGGAAAACAAGAAAATGATCAAATAAGGGTGTTCTCAACTTGAACTATGAGGGAACTATCAGGCAATATACCTCATCTTGTGGCAGCAAGGATGGCGCAGTGGTGAGAGCGCTTACCCCCCACCCATGTGGCCCGGGTTCGATTCCCGGACTCGTTGTCATAGTTGTTAGTTCTCGTCCATGCTCCGAGGGTTTCTTCTCCGGGTACTCCGGTTTTTTCTCCGTCCTGGAAAACTAACATTTCAAAATTCCAATTCGACCAGAAATTTTTAGAGGGCCACCCTAATTAACCAAGAGTTAGCTTGATAACACCCTCTTTAAAAATTGTTATTAAATTGTTATCTTAACTGGTTACCACATTGGACAATGGATCCAAAGGTCAGTGGTTCGCGGCCTTGTCTCTTCATATTGTGTTGTTTCTTTCGACAACAAACTTTGCTTCACTGTCTCTCTCCACTCAGGTGCATAAATGGGTAAGCGCGATATAATGCTGGGGTAACCCTGCAAGGGACTAACATCCCATCCAGGATACCAGGGAGGAGTAGCAACATTACTAGCTTAGTTGTTTCATGCTAGAGAATCCGGGTTAAGCTACGGCCATGTGGAATGGACTACACTGTGTCTGAACCTGCCATTGTCATTTCCTTAAAGGGAACCTCCATTGTTATAACAAATTGACATTAAATTGTTGGAAATAAAGTCTAAATGAATTTTTTTTAAAATAAATATAATTTAAGTGTACAAAAAATGGATATGAATATCGCCTATTTTCGCTTTTAAATTTCCCGCGCGCCGCCATTTTGAATATTTATGACGTGTTACGGTTGTCGAATAGTTGCATTAAAAAGAACATCGATTCTTAACCATGGCGGCAACCGTAACACGTCATAAATATTCATAATAGTGGCGAGCGGGAAATTTAAAAGCAGAAATAGGCGAAATTAATATCCATTTTTTTGTACACCGAAAAAATATTTCCATTTGTTATTAAAATAATTGAAATTTCGACTTCATTTCCAACAATTTGACGTCAATTTGTTATGACAATATAGGTTCCCATTAAGCGTTTGCCACACAACGTTACTGATTCTACGGGGTTCAACTATTGCCCTGCTTTGACCAAATATATGCCTAGCATTTTATGACAAAGAAACAAATGGAAACAATCAGATACCAAAGTTAAAAACGGTCGTGTAAAACTTACGTATTGTAAACAGTTCAAAATCACTTCAAACACCTCGGAGTAATGTATCACACCAAGATGTGATGAGGATTTCGTGTCAGAATCACTAAAATAAAACAAAACCTAATTTCAGTGGAATTCCTTAAAACGGACTCAAAGGAGACAGACTCAAGATGTCCGTATTACAGAGGCAGGGATTGCATGAATTTTGGTATCTTCGGAACCGAGAAAACTGTCTATAATAGAGGTGTCCGTATTCTGGAGGTGTCCGTAAGGAGAGGTATACGGGGTATACGGGGGAGGGGGGGGTTGGAAAAGTCAAAATTTAACTTCCTTCCCGTAAAGTGGGCACCAGATCCCGGTCCTAAAAACAGAAGAATACTGCTTTATTGTTAAACTAAATTAAGGCCCCGTCCACACGTATCCGGATATTTTTGAATCCGCAACTTTTTTGTTACGGATTAGAAAATATTCGCGTCCACACGTAGCGTATTCGAATCGTATTTGTCCGAACTCGCCGGATACGTGTGGACGGAAGGCCAATCCGAAACAAAAAAGTTGCGGATTCAAAAATATCCGGATAAGTGTGGACGGGGGCCTAAGAGGACGTGTTCTGTAAGAAAGACAGAGCTGTGGTCCTGGCCGCACATGAACACCACATTTTACGAGTAAGAAGGCAACTTCCATAAAATAAAACACACTGGTACTAAGGCATCCTATGGAAAGTTCCGGCGTATGAACAGGTTAAAAAATGTCTTTAACGCACTAGTATTAAAGACCAAAATGGTAGCACTTCGTCAAAGACATTCATTTTAATTGCTACTACAAAAATACCGCAGTAGCCTAAATTTTATATAGGATTGACGGTAGTCCAGCTCTTTCTTTAATACAAAGTGAAACTATCATTTTAAAGGAGATCGTGAGATAGAAACTATAAAGCTAAAGCAATCATTATCTTAAAACAGACTATCTGTACCCGCAAGTAAAATAAGGGCTGAACTTTTCACTGCTTTCCTCTGCACTGGTTTCGCACAAACCAAGTCGTAAACTGGAGTCACATCGTAAATTGAGGAAGCACTCAAAAGCCTGCAAAATAAAGTACTTTTGATAAGACAATTCTCGTTGTTACAGTGTCCTTGCTGACAAGCTTTAACACTATAAATATTTACGGTGTCGAATTTTCACACAAGTAGTATTGGGCGCATGTTTTATTCCTCGTTTTAAGGGAGGAATCTCATTAGCGTAAGACGGAATACAAAACGTAGGTGACGCGATTTCTCACGAATAGGATTACGTCATGTTCTATTTATAGGTTATCAACAAGTTTGTTAACCGGTTTGACAGGGTTTTAGTTATTTTTTAGCTGTCATTTGAATGGTAACACTTTCACTTTCACTTTTCAGATTTCACCCAAAGACACAAAAGTAAGAACCACCCTGTACCGCATAACAAACAGTAACACAGGAAAGTACTGCTCAGTAGCTTTCAATTGAATGATGGTCGCACTTTAATATTTCACCCACAAACTCACAAGTTAGAATCGCATCGCATTCGACTCTAAGAGGCAAAGGGTTAATAGCTGCTTTCTTTTTGAACTGGTTTTTAAGGGGGTTGATTATGGTTTATTCCGCTCTCTTACAAAATTCATTTGATAGTTTCCTCTTGTGCCCTATAAGCATTTTTTGTATGAAAATGGTACTTAGTTTAAATTTGGGTCAACTTCGACCAAATCAAAGGGGCTCTAAGAGCCATCTCGCGAATACGAAACAACTTAATGTTAGTTTTAGGTTTTCTTGATGTTTGCAAATAAGCATATTAAGTTTACAAAAAAGAAAACATCTTAGCGTGACATTATCTGAAACGAGACATTATGTAATAAATAGTCTAAAGCGAGACATTACGTAACACCCAAGGGAGTTTACAACACTAGGGAGTTTACAACCCTAGGGAGTTTACAACCCTAGGGAGTTTATAACCCTAGGGAGTTAACAAGTGAAGTGTACAAGTTTACGAGTGAGGGATATGGAGTGACTAATTTGCATATCTGTACCCGTACACTGTATCTCTTTGAACACGCTTCGCGTATTCACGAGATAAAAACGTCAAAATCCTCATGACGTGCTACCTTTAACTTAGGCAAAAATAGGTTCTTAGGCAAAACAAACTGTTCATACCAAATTTCTGATGATGCTGGCAATGTAGGTGCTGTAACCATGGTAATAATGCGCTTTCATGTGCGACACCAACAGTTCAAATATTCGTATAGCATGACCATGAGGCAAACGATACAACTTGAGCTGTTGACAAAGCATCCAATCAGGTTCGGGAAAAAATAAAACAAATTTAATAAGAAAAAAAAGGTAAAGAAAGCTATGATGAGTTGATTCCATTTACATTCAGTGGCGGATCCAGGGGGGGGGACCAGGAATGAATAGGGGGCAGGGCGAGAGTGAAAATGTTAGAGACTGATAACATTATTCGAGAGATCTTAGTTGCGGATCTAGGGGAGGTCCCCTGGTACTGCCCCCCCCCTATTTTTTGGAAAATAGGGGGGGGGGGGGGGGAGCATCATCTAGATCCGCCACTGAGATCTTTCGTGTTGTGTTATCGGGTAAGACACTTTGCATTCATAGTGCCTGTCTCTTAACGGGTCTGTTAATAGATACTGAGGAATTGTTAGTCTAAAACGACAAGCCAGCTAACTTCACAATGATATCACATTCTGGATCAAGCATCAGGTTTGGTATGACACAATAAAATAACTCTTCCTACCTTAAAAACTTCCACCAGTCCGTTGACTGCAGTTTTGACATCCTTTAATTCTTTTTCCTCTTGCAGCAACTGCACATAAAAGAGGAGAACGGATATGTATGAGAGCTTGAATTTCTGATACACCTGCACTCTGTAGAAACGATGTGGTTTTAAGGAAACATTCCCGCCGAAATATCGAAATTTATGTTGCCTTACATCCATGTTATATCGCCAAATAACACTATATATACAACTAAATTGGATAAAAATATTTTACAGAGCACAAACGAACAAGCAGGTAAGGGATAAAATGCACGAATACGAGGATGGAAGTGGATTACAGTTGATTAAATTTGATTTCGTGACAGGCGGTCAAGAAGTCAAACTGATTGCCACTGTGTTTTCAGCCGTTATTTTGTCCCCTTGGTTTATATTTCTTTGCTTTCATTGCTTTAGTGATTTTTCTTTCTATTTTAAGACAATAAAGCAAGCTCCTGGCCACTCATGAAAACACGATGTATTAGCCGGGAGACTGTCTCACTAAGTGGAGTTTGATATGTCATCACCTGTTGATGCTGCTCAAGTGGAGCACTTTTGCCTTGCAGTTCCACATGTCTGCTGATCACCTAAAATGAAAAACAGCACACAGCTGTCAACAATTATTTTGTTAAATACTTTTAAGGCCCAGACACACGGTGCGCCCAACAAGATTTTTTGGGGGTGTCAAACGATGCAATTTGTTCCGCGCAACGTCGCAAAGGTAGAACTCGATTCTACTTCTGCAACTGTTGTGCGTAACGTTACAAGAAACGTTGCACCGTGTGTCCGGGACTTTACAACATATTGCAACAGCGATATTGGAACAGCGATATTAGAACAGCGATATTAGAACAGCGACATTGGAACAGCAATATTAGAACAGCGACATTAGAACAGCGATATTGGAACAGCGATATTAGAACAGCGACTTTAGAACAGCGACATTAGAACATCGATATTGGAACAGCGATATTAGAACAGCGATATTAGAACAGCGATATTGGAACAGCGATATTGGAACAGCGATATTAGAACAGCGACATTAGAACAGCGATATTGGAACAGCGATATTAGAACAGCGATATTAGAACAGCGACATTAGAACAGCGATATTAGAACAGCGATATCAGAACAGCGATATCAGAACAGCGATATTGGAACAGCGATATTGGAACAGCGATATTGGAACAGCGATATAAGAACAGCGATATTAGAACAGCGATATTGGAACAGCGATAACAGAACAGCGATATTAGAACAGCGATATTAGAACAGCGATATTGGAACAGCGATATTGGAACAGCGATATTGGAACAGCGATATTGGAACAGCGATATTAGAACAGCGATATTAGAACAGCGGTATTGGAACAGCGATATTGGAACAGCGATAATAGAACAGCGATATTAGAACAGCGATATTGGAACATGTTAACCCGAACGAAAGTAGTTTCCCAAGCTTTACACTATTCACACAGTTATTGGTTTCCCAAAAGGTTTGAGTTGCTGGGATTCATTTAATTCTGAACTGTGATTTGTTTAGTGACATTATAACTCGCAAACTGCAATGCAACCGTTGGCGATATTACTGCTGTGGTCATGTTACGTTGCCAAATGGTGTGCAGCCAATATCGCAACGTTCCATTTTAATGTATCGTTTGGGTATCTTTTTGTAAATGTTTCATTATTCAGTCATACATGTAAGCTAAACATTTTCGATTTCCAAACTGTTTGCGGCTGTGCGCAAGTCAATTTTTATTTACAGCGAAACACCTTTACAATAAATCAACCCCAGTCACAGACAGCGGTAGCGGTTTTCAACTGAGTATCGTAAAACCAAAGTTATAACTCTGGACAATCACAACAGAGGCAGCCAATCCACTGAACCAATCAGAACGCGAAGCAAATACAAGTAGCCGGCGCCAAGCGCAGGAAAGCGTGTGCCAAAGTCACGATTGGTTTTGGTTTTACTTTCTGACTGGTTGAGAAAGTTGTGCGAGATGTTTTAGCCAATATTACAAAATGTAGCAAGATAAAACCAAAGCAATTGCGAAATTACTTTCGACACTCAATTGAAAACCGCTCTAAAAACATGTCTCCAAGAAACTTACTCTTTCAATAATGTCGAAAAAATCCTGGCACTTCTGAGAGTCACACATCTGACACAAGTCAATAAGTATCTGCACTGCTACGTTACGAACTGTAACATCTTGATCCTCAGCTATGTGGTTCAGGTATGGTAACACTGCTGACTCTAGAAGCTCCTCCTAAAACGAATGCCGAAATGAATCCTTTTGCTACCAAAATCGAACTTTCACTCATGTTGTATTGGCTTAAGGTGTGGGTAAGTCTGTGGATAAGGTCCTAGAGTGTGACCATTCAAGTAAAAGCTATTGAGCAGAACTTTCCTATGATGCAGTTTATTATGCTGTACAAGGTGGTTCTAACTTTTGAGTCTGTGGATGAAATCCTAAAGTGTGACCATTCAAATGAAAGCTACTGAGCAGTACTTTCCTGTGGTACTGTTTATTATGCTGTACAAGGTGGTTCTAACTTTTGAGTCTATGGATGAAATCCTAAAGTGTGGCCATTCAAATGAAAGCTAACGAGCAGTACTTTTCTGTGGTGCTGTTTATTATGCTGTACAAGGTGGTTCTATTTTTTGAGTCTATGGATGAATCCTACAGTGCGGCCATTCAAATGAAAGCTAACGAGCTGTAGTGCTGTAGTGCTGTTTATTATGCTGTAAAAGGTGGTTCTAACCTTTGAGTCTATGGATGAAATCCTACAGTGTGGCCATTCAAAAAAAAGCTAACGAGCATAACTTTTCTGTAGTACTGTTTATTATGCTGTACAAGGTGGTTCTAACTTTTGAGTCTATGGATTAAAACCTACAATGTGACCATTCAAATGAAAGCTATTGAGCAGTACTTTCCTGTAGTGCTATTTATTATGCTGTACAAGGTGGTTCTAACTTTAGAGTCTGTGGATGAAATCCTACAGTGTGACAATTCAAATTAAAGCTATTGAGCAGCCACTTCTGTAAGTGAAAGGCTACAAAAAAACTTCACACTTTCGAAAAAAAAAACATTTCACATAATTATTGTGTCATTTAAGTATTGTAGAAACGTTAAGTCTGGAAATGGATGGTTTATTATAACGCATCAGACTCGAGTTGAAGAGTTCGGATGTCAAGGTTGGCCATACCCTTGTGTTAACTTGTGTACATGTCCTCGGGCAAAACAACCATTATCAATGTGGCTTTTCTTCATTGTGTTTCAAAGACTACGTTTGCCGGAGTATCTGGTGTTTTCAGCTTTAACAAAACTAATTAGTGCACAAATGGCTTGTGGCGAATTACATAGCAACTTTGGCAAACACGTTTGGAGGTAACCTATTGCTTTAAGCAGCGCAAAATCGGAGTTGAATGCCACCGTGCATTAACCCTTTCGCAAGCTCCCAGAGTCAATTATGGAGACATGTAGTGTAGTTCTAGCTTTTGAGTCTGTGGACAAAATCCTATGGTGTGACCCTTCAAACGAAACCTCTTCGCCAGTACTTTTGCATGTTACCATTCGTTTTTCAATATTTTACAAAATGAAATTTAAAATTTTTCTTGAATTTTGATTTTTGGCACTCCTTGGGAGTAAAGGGTTCAAACTACGAAGCAGAAGTTAAAATCTTACCTCATACCAGTGGCCATATGATGTAAGCAAGGACGACAGAACAGTAAGAACTTTGACTCTCACGCTTGTGCGGATTTCATATCTGTGAGAAAGATCAATGCAAGAGTTAAAGAACACTGGTCCCGACTGATATATCGTGTTTTCCTGATTATGGCCAAGAGCTTGCTTTAAGCTTGTCTTAATAGGTGCGGTTACACACACCACGGTAGATGGCATTTCCCATGGTAGATCATCCCGCAGTGCATCACACTTGGGTTTAGTATACCGTGTTAACCAACGGTTACACGCTATTTGTGATTTGCCAAGGTAAAAAAATGTCACGCAATTCAGTGAGGCACTTTTCCTTTGCTTGCGGTTACGTGTTGATGTCAAACGGAGCATCGTGATTGGGCATGCCTTGGGCATACGTTGGGCATCAAAATACCATTGCAGTTTACCACGTTAAATGTTATGGGCGCTTTGTGTGATCTTTTTTATGTATCCATGGATATTTACCACGGGAAATTTACCTGCGAAATGTCGGTCACACTCGCTAAATGCAGTTTCCCGTGGTGAAAAGGTAAAAGTACCCGGTGTAACTGCACCTATTATCTTGAAATACGAAGAAAAAATCGCTAAAAGTGATGAAAGCAAAAAAATATCAACCAAAGATACAAAATAATGGCTAAAAAGGTCGAAATTCCACAAGAATGACAATTTTGATTTCTTGACAGACAGTCAAGAAATCAAATTTGATGAACTGTAATCCACTTCCATCCTTGCAATCTTTATTTATTTATTTATTTATTTATTTATTTATTTATTTATTTATTTATTTACAGTTATTTAAACACGGTTTAAAAAAGAAATACATCAGGTCAATAAAATACTTATCTAAACATTACTATAATCATTAACTGAACCTGTTTTCCATGAATGCCGTGTCTCTAATTTATAAAGTTAAAATTCACAAATCTCTTACATTGATTGAGTGATTTTGTCTCCCTAAGATTCTGGGGAAGGCTGTTCCAGAGAGCTGCACCACTATAGCTAAAGCTATTTTTCAACTAGTTAGTTCGTGGAAGAGGGACAACTTGTTTTTTTACAGAGTCCCTTAAAGAATAGCGCGTTCCATTACGTTTAAGAAATTTAGATGATAAGTATTCAGGACATATACAAGCAAAAACTAACGATAAAAGAGTCCGACGTTTCGGCGACATCTTGGCGCCATTGTCAAGGGAAACTAAATTAAATATGCGATCACAAGAGTAAGTAAGAGTCCAGAGTCATTAATTTGCATAAATTAGACAAAGACCTTATCGCGAATTGAGTCTGATTGTACATTTAAACATGGTCGTAATTGTTTAATGAGTAACATCTCATTAACGAGACAATCAAACTTGTTCTGGCATTTTTTCAACACATTAAAACAATTGTGAAAGTCATTCGGAATCCTGCCTTCGTGTCTATTATCATAGTGTTTTCGCACTGACGAGGTCTTGCTTCTATGTACATCAACGCGTACGAACAGATGGCCACGGGTGTATCCGACATAACCAGCATCGCACTGGTCACACTTATAAGTTATACACAATGCATTGTTGATCAATGAGCTGAGGCTTTGGTTCGCTTGTCGGGAACTCACGGGCAATCTTGCGGCTCGTAAACACTGGTTGGACAAAAGTCTGGAGCTTCACACTGTGATCTTTTAACTGTGTCTTCACGATATTAGCAGACTCCTGGTCTTTAAAGGGTATGACGGAATCAGGAATCAGGACGGTATCAGGAACAAGACCATTCAAAGATCTGCACTTAATCGCCGAACTGTTGCTTCTGTTTTGTTCTATAGAATCTCTTTTGTTTAATTAAGTTGTATAGAGCAGTTTTCAATTGAGTGTCGAAAGTAATTACACAATTGCTTTGGTTTTGCATTGCTACGCTTTGTGATTGGCTAAAAAATCTCGCGCCACTTTCTCGACCAATCAGAAGTAAAACCAAAACCAATCGTGACTTGCTCGCACACGTTTTCCCGCGCTTGGCGCCACCGACATGTAATTGCTTCGATCTCTGATTGGTTCATTGGATTGTTTACAACTGCTGTGATTGGTCAGAGTAATTACTTTGGTTTTGGTTTTACGACACTCAATTGAAAACTGCTCTATTTGGTGGCATTTGGGGATATAACATGAAAATAAGGTTAGAAAAATTTTGTATTTCGGCGGGACAGCGTTGTCCGCTTTTTACAAAAAGTAGCGTTTTGTTTATTTCATAAAAGTATTAATTGTCTAAAACCTAAATGTATAATACAGTAGAAGACTGTACCTAAAGTACTTCTCCATGAGATTGTGAAGGTTTGTGAGCCATCCTGCTTGGGATGGATGAACTGTCTGAGCTTTGAACGACACAAGGATATGAAGAGACCGCTCCTGCAAACAACGAAAGATCCGTAAACACATAAAACTTATCACAGTGCCATAAGTACAATACCAGAAGCAAAAGAAGCAAAAGTAGTCTAAGCTTGCCGAAGTGTGGAACTTCGCTTGCCCAACGATCATTTGCGTACCGCGGCGCCAGGGTGTGGAACACAATCTCCCCTGAACAACAGAATTGCCGTTCCGTAATTGCTTTTAAACGCAAATTGAAGGCGTCATTGCTAAGTAAGTGGCTCAATAGCTAATATCTCTGAGCAACTGGAAATTTTTATCTTTGCAATAGTATTGTATTCGTATTTTACTGCGCCTTTCAATAACATGCGGAATTTGAAATTCAAATTTCCACCAACGGTTGCGTTTTACACTGCCGTCAATCATCTTAGCTTACCTCTCAGGAAACAGATCTTCACTTCAATTAGTTCAAAAGGTCACGTCCGTGCATTATGATTGGTAGTTTTCGATCCATTTTGTTTGTTTCTTTTTTACATGGTCCGTTGGCTTTCGTATTAATTATGATTGACGGCAGTGAATAACGCAACCATTGGTGGAGATTTGCAGTAAGTCATTACCATTATTGCAAGTTCTATTTCTACATTTTATTTATTGTAAATTAGTTTGGAAGATCCCAGTTGGGAAAACTAATAAAGGATATTGTATTATATTGTACTACCATACATGTAAGTATAATAAGTACCACGACAAATAAGTAATAGGTGATCAGTTGCGTTTAAAAAGTTATTTCGTGATTGCTTTTGTTTTGCATTGCTGTGCTCTGTGATTGGCTAACAAATCTCGTGCCACTTTCTCAACTTATCATAGGTAAATCCAAAACCATGTGTGACTTGCTCGCACGCGTTTTCCCGCGCTTGTAGTTTGGTCTTGGTTTTACGTAGGCTCGATTATCAGCCGTTTAAGGACGTTCGCGCGAAAATCTTATACAAAACAGATTTTTTTTTTTCACACTTATGCTACGGTCTGATAATGAGTTACTGATGTCAGAAATGCAAAAAAAATTGGGGGTCACCGAATTGATATAAATATTGATATTAACAAAATTGATATTGATATAATATATATAATATATAATATATATAATTATGTTATAAGTGGACCTGATTCGTAAATAATTCGAACTGTTTTTAACCTTTAAATGAGTTAATCCTTTAAAGAGGGCATTCGGAAACAACATACAGCTGAGATATGAGTGCAATTCGACGTCGCGTGGATAAAAAAATGAAAAAAAATCAAACTTCTACAAGACAGATTTTTTTACTTTTTTCACAAACTGTAGATAATCGGTAAAGAAAGTGATATTAAATCAAAGCAAAGTTAACGCAACGGCTACCATCCCTTCATGTGAATAGATTTCTTTCTTTGTGCGCCGCTCGTGCATGACGTTGCATGGCGTTGCGACATGAATTGCGTGCGCAGTAAGGATGCGCATAAACAATTGGCGCGGACGTCCTTAAGGTAGTCCGGTTTTCAGATCCTCCTCCCAACAACGGCTGGAACACTGGTCCGTAGCACTTGTCCGTGGCGTCACATCCACTTTTAACGAAGAGATGTCGTTTACCGTTCACAAAGAGCTGTCACTTCTTAGGAATTTGGTCGAAAATACAACAGGGCAGACTAGTGATCCAGCAGTGGTGTACGCGAAGGAACGCGGGCGCACGAAACGGTTGGAAATCAGTCGAGCCTAGATTTTACGACACTGAAGCGAAAACTGTTCTATTTAATCATCAGCAATTTTATTTCATTTTAATCTGACAAAACCCCTCAAGGATGGTTATTTAGAATGTTGGCAATCAGTGAACGTTTTGTGCAAACTTCTCTCGCAACGTGTAAATTGCGCGATGAACCTCTCGGTTGCATGCGAAACAAGTTACTAACGGTTGCAGTAAGAAGAACGTGATTCCACTTCTCAGTTATGCAACACCTGTACACTGCGTAACGTCAAACGCGTCACAACATAGACAACGTTTTTCGTCTCCGAGTGCCTGTTTTTTTGTCTTTCTTTCTTTCTTTTCATTTCTTATTTTCTTTTCCTCTCTTTTCTTTTCTTCTTTTCTATTCTTTTCGGGGCTTTTTAACTTCTAGCTCATAGAAACGAGTTGGTAGCATACGTACCGGTCGCATACTAGAACTCTTCTCCACTATGGCAAAAAACCTTTCCTCTGGTCCATTAAACTTTCCAGCCTCGTAAAGGT
The DNA here is from genome assembly GCA_022457155.1 of Cladopsammia gracilis. Taxonomy (NCBI): domain Eukaryota; kingdom Metazoa; phylum Cnidaria; class Anthozoa; order Scleractinia; family Dendrophylliidae; genus Cladopsammia; species Cladopsammia gracilis. Next base: position 502,101 of record JAJGOT010000548.1, read on the forward strand.
CCTCTATGCTGGTCAATAAAATGTGAACATTTTCTATCAAGGCATTATCACCAGGAGAATATTGCTGTAAAGGAAAATCAGAACAACACTGTTAAAAAACGCTGACAATGCTTAGGGCGATAACAACTTACATTTTAGAATGATCACAATTTTTTTTTTTGACATGCAGGCTTTTGTAGTTTTAGAGTAAAGTAGCCATTCAAACAACTTGTTGTCTATTGATTCTCTTTGGCTGTACAAGGTGGTTCTAACTTTTGAGTCCGTTGATGAAAACAGAAATTCTAAAGTGTGAATATTCAAATGACAGTTAATGAGCGGTACTTTCCTATGGTACTGTTTATTACGTTGTACAAGATGGTTCTAACTTTTGAGTCTGTGGATTAAATCCAAAGTGTGACCATTCAAATGAAAGCTATTGAGCGGTACTTTCCTATGCTACTGTTTATTACGTTGTACAAGATGGTGCTAACTTTTGAGTCTGCAAAGCAACGTACGTACTGAGCAGTACCGTCTGGTGGAATTGATAGTTTTTCAATTATCCGCAAGGGAACATGTAAGAAAACTGTCCACTTTTGTACTATAGCATCCGAGCGTTGTTAATTTGTTCATAGCCCTGCCCTTGACAGGTTGTTGCCAGTACAGGCTGTCCAATCTTGATTTGATCTATCATATATGTCTGTTCCTCGCAATCTTTAGTTTTGGGGAGCAGGGATGGTGCAGTGGTGAGACCACTTGCCTCCCACCAATGTGACCTGGGTTCGATTCCCAGCCCCACCGTCATATGTGGGTTGAGTTTGTTGTTGGTTCTCATCCTTGCTCCGAGGGTTTTTCTCGGGGTACTATCGATCTCAGACGTCCTTGGACAAGGGATTTTTTTCGGCCCGCTTCACGAGCCGTTGGTTTCAGTCTGCGGTTAAAAAGATGTCGTCACGTGATGACATTTTTTTGGCTCTGCGGTTTCAAAAATGTTGATCACGTGATGCTTTATTTCGACTTCCCACGGCCGTGAATTCATTTTCGCGCCAACATGTTCGTTGTACAATTTAAGGTTTTTTACGGCGAGGGCTTTGAGCGATGTAAAATGCTTCGAATGACTAAAGAAGCAGTTCAGCGTGTAACTTATCACGAGTTCGCCAATGCACTATTATAAACAACCGGTGCATTTTTTGAAGGGAAATCTGCAAGCCACAATCTTAGGTTTTTTCCTCGCAAAATTTTCTGGAGCATCGTTTATGAATCAAGTTACCTCAATTTGTTGTTGAAGAGCCTCTGTGATGTCCAACACTGCATCCCAGGCCACTACATGAAGTTCATGTCCATACTTCTTAACCAGTCTTTGAACAGAAAGTGTCACTTCCAAGGCTACTAAACTGTGATGGCAAGAAAGAGCCTGGCAAGAGAAAATGCATAATAAGACTACTTAACTACCAGTGAATTGAATCGAGTAGTCAGTTTATAGTGAGTCTAATGCTTTTATCTGTAACAGGGGTGGAAATAACGGCCGGTCAACGGACAATGTCCGGCCTGATTGGGGCTTTGACCGGTCAAACGTTCGTCTTGCCGGTCATGTTGACCGGTCACATCCATATTGATCCTTTCAAAACTTTAGAAATACAATAAAATAGCTGTTGTTTACCATGCACTATGACTTTAATAAATATCGCAAAGTTATCCTATAGTTGTCTTAAAGTTACCCGTAAAGCTACCGCAAAATTATCGCAAATTCGGCTACCGTAACGTTAGATTAACCGTAATTTTCCCTCGAAACTACCGTAAAGTTATAGCAAAGGTACCGTAATGTTATTGTAAAGTTCCCGTAAAACTACCGTATAGTTATGAAAGCTACTGTAAAGTTATCGTAAACGGTTACGGTTACTGTAACGTTATCGTAAAGTTCCCGTAATTAAACTACCCTATAGTTACGAAAGCTACCGTAAAATTATCGCAAAGCGGCTACCGTAACGTTAGATTAACCGTAATTTCCCCTCGAAACTACCGTAAAGTTATAGCAAAGGTACCGTAACGTTATTGTAAAGTTCCCGTAAAACTACTTAAAGTTATGAAAGCTACTGTAAAGTTATCGAAAACGGTTACGGTTACTGTAACGTTATCGTAAAGTTCCCGTAAAACTACCGTATAGTTACGAAAGCTACCGTAAAGTTGTCGCAAAGCGCCTACCGGCCGTAACGTTAGATTTACCGTAACGTCCCCGTGAAACTACCGTAAAGTTATAGCAAAGGTACCGTAACGTTATTGTAAAGTTCCCGTAAAACTACTTAAAGTTATGAAAGCTACTGTAAAGTTATCGTAAACGGTTACAGTTACTGTAACGTTATCGTAAAGTTCCCGTAAAACTACCGTATAGTTATGAAAGCTACCGTAAAGTTGTCGCAAAGCGCCTACCGGCCGTAACGTTAGATTTACCGTAACGTCCCCGTGAAACTACCGTTAAGTTATAGCAAAGGTACCGTAACGTTATTGTAAAGTTCCCGTAACACTACCCTATAGTTACGAAAGCTACTGTAAAGTTATTGTAAACGGTTACGGTTACTGTAACGTTATAGTTATGAAAAGCTACCGTATAGTTATCGCAAAGCTACCAAGCCGTTATCGTAAAGTTTCCGTAACGTTATATCATAAAGTTGCCGTAAACTACCGTAAAGTTATCGCAAAGCCATCGTAACGTTATCGTAAAGTGCTGGTAAAACTACCGTAAAGCTACGGTAAGCTACCACAGACGTTTACCACTGAGGTTGGGGTGGGGAGTGGAGGTTGGGGGGGGGGGGGGGGGGGGGGGGGGTTGGTGTGTCGTATTGTGTACTTAATTAATTACATTCGTTATACTTGACCGGCCAGAAATGAAATATGACCGAGCTAAAATTTATTTGGCCGGTCATCTTGACCGGTGGACGTCCCAAAATTATTTCCAGCCCTGTGTAAACTAAATACTTTAAAGTGTGGCAATAGCCCTTAAGCATATTTACGTCACACGAGCCAATTTTACCCCTAAGCCTCACTTTCAAAGTGTAAGCCAATGACATTCTCGTCAATATATTCTCAAAGGGGCAAAGCTAAAAATAATTCCACCTCAAAAACAACGTGAAGTTGTCAAAGGTTTGCAAGGAATTTTGTACGAACGAGGCTTGGAAGTGAATTTTTAGAAGGTGACATAATATGCATAAGGCGTTTTGAAATCATAGTATTAGCGTCAAATCTTCTCAAATCATTGCCTCAGAAAAATCCTAAACATTCGCTGACAGAGCAGAGTGAGAAATGAAGACCTCTGGAAGAGATCGAATAGATGCGGCGTTAAAGAGAAAGAGATGGAGTTGGAATTGGATAAGGCACACCCTCAGGAAGAAAACGTAGTGGAAACAGCAGGATACAAGACCGAGGTAAATGCCTAAAGGGTCATGGAGAAGACCTGTTGAAGATAAAATAAAAAAAATGTAGGCTATAACCGGGTCCGATGGAGATGCATGTTTTGTTTATGGCCTACTGTATGCTCCGTGAAGAGCTAACTAAGGGCCTTAGTAAGTAATTCAAATGATAGGTAATGTGCAGACCTTTCCTGTGAGGTTGATTGTTTTTCAGTTAGATAGATAGACAGTTATTACAAGTTGGAATTTTTTAGACCTAATGTGCTTTGTGTTCTTTGGCACTCTATTGGTGAAATAACTGAAAAAACAATATACACTCGACGTGGCTATCGCTCTCTCCTTTTACAGAGCCAATTCTTTTATATTTCCCTTTCTTTCCATGCAGAAAATATAGCATTTTTTGACTCGTCATTCAATATTTCCCCTTGCAGGAATAATGTTTGAGCTACCAGGACATCGACCCGGGTTGCTAGTTGACCAGGTTTATTCCGCCATGTTGTTCTTTCTTTTTTTGGTCCACAACTCTTGTACTTTCGTACTACTTTCACCACAACTGAGTGATGCTTTGTTCAAACACCTGAAACATCTCTATTTTTACACTATTACAACCACTGATAAAGTATAGCTGTTTCATTGCCTAAGAAAACTCTATACTGCAACTGCCACAGATTGTTGCTGCATTTCAGAAACTCACTTCTAACATGGAAGGCAAAACAGTTGAACTGGAGTATTTCAGAGTCGGCACCCTCTGTGAGCCCCACAAGCACATTCCAATGAAGAACACGGAACCTCGTAGCAACATCACATCTGAGCCATTGTCACTGCATTGGTAAAAAAAATGCTGTTTATGCCTGTTTTTCATATGTAGGGAAAATCCCAGATGATCAGAGATTTTGCTGTTCCCGACCGTCCCAGATTTTGCCGAACATCGCAGAAATCTGGGACACGCCGGGAAATAGAAGCACTCGATTTTCCCAGGAAAATCGGCAAAATCTGGGACGGTCGGAAAAAATTGAAATCCCTAATCATCTGGAATTTTCCCATGCAACATACAGTATGAAAACCAAGCTTTAAATAAGATGCAGTGTGAACAGACATGAAGCCAGAGTCATTAACATGAGTAGTAGTCTTTGAGGTAGGACTTGCACTGACACAATTTTATATAATAAGCATGAACTCATCAATTGAACCGCAAATATAGAACTAAATGAGAATGTGCAATGCAGTTGTGGATGGAATGTTTTGTTTGGCTGTCACGATGAAATCTTAATTCGGTTAAGGTGGTTTCAGGGTAAATTATAAACGACAAGTGCAACCATTTTCTATTTTATTCCACTTTGATGGTACATACCATACTATCTTAAGTTTATAATTTTCCTATATTCTAACATGACTTGTATGTTTGTCAGTGAAAGGAGTAGTTTGAGGCCGAGCTGATCGATATTCTGACATCAGACATTGCACCTAGGGCGCCTCAATACTGATTTTACTTTGAATTAAAACTCTCAAAATCAGCGCGCACAAGTAACTTCACATCTTTTGTTTTGAACGATGTGCACACTTTTTTCAGTTGTATTTGCTAAGGAAGAGGCAGCAGCCAAAACATTATCCAGATTTTTTGATTTTTTGATTTCTTTCATACATAACTTCGGTGCATATTTAAACAGCTCTTTTAAAATTCTTACTGAACGGTCTGGAGTAGTTAAAGACAGTTGATCACTTTGTGTTGTTGACCTATAGTTACCTGTCTTCCATAACATTACACATAGTGTAGACTCCACTGTGTCCAAGATGGGTCCCAAGCAAATTTCGCATTATCTAAAATGGAACAGATGAACAATAGTTACAACCAATGAATCTCAATTTGTCAAAAACTAAACAGAATTGATCTTTCAACTACAAGACAATTAGATGCAACCAAACTGTAAATCACGCAAAATGTTCAACTTTCTTTTGAATGATCACTTTCTTTACTTGACTGCGATGTTCCTGAGCATGACACTCCGTCATGACATAAAAGATGATCGGTCATCGTCGTACCTTTTTGGGGGAAAGTTGGTGGTTTGGTTCCACTAAAGGCCCGTTTACACATGCGATTTTTTGTGCAAGTTTTGTCGCACGCAAATTGCATCTTCAAATCGCGTGTGTGAACCAGTGGTGATTTCAGTGCGATTTGGGAGCGATTTGTCGCGCGATGTGGCAGAGGTTTCGAACATGTTCGAAACCTGATGCAACTTGGCGCAACTTTGCACATACGACAAAAGTTGCATTGGAGAACTCGATAAAAATCGCATCAAAAATCACATGTGTAAATGGGCCTTAGGGTGTTTGAATCGAAAATTCCCACTGTCAGAGTTCTTCTGATGCCTTTATAGGTATTAGAGCAGTTTTCAATTAAGTGTCGTAAAACCAAAACCAAAAGTAATTACTCTGACCGATCACAGCAGTCGTAAACAATCCAATGAACCAATCAGAGCTTGAAGCAATTACATGTTGGCGGCGCCAAGCGCGAGAAAACGCGTGCGAGCAAGTCACGATTGGTTTTGGTTTTACTTCTGATTGGTTGAGAAAGTGGCGGGAGATTTTTTAGCCAATCACAAAGCGTAGCAATGCAAAACCAAAGCAATTGTGTAATTACTTTCGACACTCAATTGAAAACTGCGATATAAGCCAGAAAAAAAAACATGGCTGCTTACAGGAACAAATTTTCAGAAAGAATTGGTACCTCTTAGGGGTAAAAATTAATGTGAGGTAAACCCACAAAATGGGTTTCTGCTATCTTTTAGGGGGCCGTTTCAAAATTTCTGGTGATCATCTCTGACAATTTTTTTAAATCTGATGTGTGTATTTACCATTATAACTTAAAAGTTTTGTACCTTCCAGCTGTGCTGACAAAACCGTTGAATGTTGACAGCTCGACAGGCAGTAGCAATGAACTCAAATAAGGCATTGGATGGCAGACAGCTGTATCGGACCACAGCATCCAATAGACACAGACACAACTGAAAGAAACACATAAATAAACGAGCTCAGATAATGCATTGGATGGCAGACAACTGTATCGGACCACAGCATCCAACAGACACAAACACGACTGAAAGAAATACATAAACAAACGAGCTCAAATAAGGCATTGGATGGCAGACAGCTGTACCGGTCCACAGCATTCAACAGACACAAACACAACTGAAAGAAACACATAAATAAACGAGCTGAAATAAGGCATTGGATGGCAGACAGCTGTATTGGACCACAAAATTCAACAGTCACAAACACAATTGAAAGAAACACATAATTTTAAGACTACCTCACTGCCACTTTGTATATTTATCATCAAAACCAGTGGGTTATAATAAAAACAACTCCCATGTATTCACTTTAAAAATGTTTAAGATAAACAAACGGGGATTGATTATTTAAATGAAGATCTGGTACAGCCGGTACAGCCCGTGATGTACTCCAAAAACAACAGCTAAGCAGAGTCTAAATTTAATTATATGAAGGCAGATGACAAATCACAGCTAGACTCGCACATCATTTTGGTCCTATTGTTTTGATCATTATGACTAATATGCTTCTGTCAAGACAGGGTAATGTTTTGCTGTTGTTTTCTTTTAACAAAATGGTTGCATACATACATGTAATATCAATTGAGGGTGTGCAGACATTTGTCATAAAGTCAATTGGAAAAGTAAATTGGGGAAAAAAGGGACTTAAAAACCCCAGCATGGGAAAGCCTGTCAAGTTCAATTGCAAACAAATAAGTTAACTTCTATAAGTGGGAAATATCAGAGAAAATATTGGACAGTTTAAACAGTATAAAAGCATTAAAGACATTATTTTAAGCCCTCAAGCTGATCATAAGCAGGTTTACAGTTAAGTGTGACATCTTAAGATCAAGTTTGTTCACACAAGAACTGTCAATAAAAACTAGGTCAGGAGTAAGTCTTAGCTTTATTTAAGGTGGCTGACAACAGTTTCTAGTGATTTCAAGTACTTACACTTTGATGTATCAATACTACCACTCTTTATCAGTTGATACAATAATTATGGTATAAAACTAATGCCCAGTCATTGTTGAACAAGTTACAGTCATTGTCATGATTTAACAGGTTATCATAGTAACAGGGTTGTTTACCATTTACAAGGGAAAACCGGTTGGTCCACGGTTTGTGTAAATGGTAAGCAGAACTCCAGAAAGGGAAATTCCGTTTGAGATTGGCGTGTACCATTTACCATTTGACACCAGAAACGAGTTGAGTAACCGCGCTTATGCATCAAAACTGGCGCAGGGTCTGGAACTGGTAGATAAAAGCAAATGGTACACACATTTCCGTTCGGAAATTTCGGTTGGGAATTTTGGACTACCTTTCAAGACGTTCCGTTTATTTCGGAAATTTTGCGGTCGGTCGAGCCAAAATTGTCTTACCATTTACATTCTGACCAAAATTTCCGAAATTTTTGGGTAAATGGTAAACAACCAGTATAACCTTTTAAAGACACCCTTAATTTGGGCTTTAAGTGCTTAAAACTAAGGCCCCGTCCACATGTATCCGTTTTCGTTTGAAAACGCAAAAGTTTCTTTCCGTTTTTCAAAATCTCTCGTTTTTGCCTGTCCACACGTATACGCAAAAACACTGAAAACGCTTCAAATGCCTCTAAAGAGCATGCGTGCCACTGATTTTAGCCGAGCCTGCGAGTTGTTTGTGGCTTTTCATCGCTTTTATCGCATGCGCAGTGGACTAAATTCGACCTCTTGACGTCATCGTTTTCGAAAAGCTCCGTTTTCGGGTGTCCACACGAGAATGCGAAAACACCGTTTTCAAAAGTTTCCACTTTCGAAAGCGTTTTCAAAAGTTTCCGTTTTCGGTGACCGGTTTCATCGGATACGTGTGGACGGGAAGCGAAAACGGAAAAAAACTTTTGCGTTTTCAAACGAAAACGGATACGTGTGGACGGGGCCTAAAAAGTGAGCTTGGTGATCCCAATTTTTTATTATCGAATTGTAATGAGCATGTTAAGATACAACTTTCTGCAAACATGAAAAAATTATTGGAATGGGTTCATAGCTATGTATATGGAAACTATGCCCTAATAGTGATCTCTCCACCCTGAGGTGAACCATTTAAGATGATAATGATTACACCATACACACAAGGATAAGACTAATAAAAACGACTTTTAATTTTATCATCTAATACATTATTACAAATATTTGATTATGAATCCTACATTTTGGCAAAGTAAGTAACCCAAGGCACAATAACTGGGATACTTCCAATAGTTTCCGAGGGTCAACTTATTATTGGTGTAGGATACAACTGATTTCACCTGATCATAGAACTTAAATATTAACATATATTTAACACAAGTAATTTTATTAACAATATATAAACATGACTGCAATTTGTGATCCCCGCAGTGTGCTTTCAACTTAAGCAGTCGAAAAAGCAACCTGAAAAAAATCAGGCTTGGAAGGTCACTGGAAAGGTCACTGGAAATTGGAAATAAAGCCAAACTGGAATTTCCAGAGGGGTTTGGGGGAGGATTTTGGATATTATCTGGAACAACACAGTTATTTATTAAGCAGGATGCCTGTGGCACTCCGTGTTGAAGTTTCTGTTGATTATTTTTCCTCGTCGTCACAAATCGCCACGTTTTTTAAAGTTTCCTATAACCCGCGGGACGTCTCAAGAGAATTCCTGTGTCACATTACAATTCACTTCTGTTCATGTATTTAAATGGCAAAAGTCTACAGTTTCCACCCATGTTGTATTGTTTAGGTATAGAACTGATAATTATATCAAAAAGACCACAAGCATTTACCATTTATGGTCCCTAGCTCTTATGACATCAACCTTGTGATACAAAAATGTGTGCCAGCATTAATTTTGTTTGCCTGGGACAACCAGACAACCATTAATTTTGCACCCTGGTGATCGCAAGGAGCCTAAGAGAAATGATGCAGAATGATTTTTACAGGCAATATTTTTAGGCAATATTTTATAACTAAACAAATGTTTAAAAAAATGATATCACTCATCTGATTGGAAAGCTTTTATGCCGCTCATTGTCACAGCATAGGCCGCATGTCGGCTCTGCCACCAAAATTACTTGTTGTGCATGATTGTTCAAACTATTTAATTTTGCTAGTGGTTATACAACTTGTCTATGATTTCATTTTTGTACTGAATATGCATGCAAATGTTAAAAACGTTGTTGTACCTACTACAACAAAAGTGATTGTTGAAATGGTGAATTCTTTATTTTCTAGATCTTGCTAGTCTCACCAAACAAAGCAATATTAAAACTTAATTATTTCCATCAGCTTGCAAAGGAAGATTTCATGAGGAAAAAAATATTTTAAGTGCTTTTGCTACTAATATTCCACCTGTTATAATGAAATACATCCACTTGCAAAGCTGGCATTAACTTCTCACATATAATCACCATGGCAACAATTTGCATTTGGTCCTAACACCACCAATAAATTTAAATCTGCCAAAATTCTCTGTATAGCATAAGGTATAATGTCCTCCCAGTTCTTGTCAATAGCAAAGGAGGATACAAAATAACTACACAGCAATTCTTCTTTTGATTCCCTGAGAAGCCGATTCATCATGCCATATAAGCGTGGAAACAGTTCTTCATTTGTCCAGAATTTGTCTTCTGGATATCTTTCCAGTTCAAAAAGGAATGCAGTTTTTAAGATGTAGGAACTCAGCACATGACTGTCCCCATGGTGTTGGTCCCGGAAATACTTTGCACATCTGTAGCAGGTCAGGCGGTTGCTTTCAGGGCTGAATTCTTTTAAAATGTGCATCTCAGCAATTGAAAAAGATCCACGCCACAGTGGACTAACAGGAACAACATGAAAACCCAATTTAGTGACACGATCTCTAAGAGCCTTGGGGGAAGATCCCGTGGAATTATTGCTTAATCCTGCCTTCTTGCCTTGTCTTGGTGCTGCTGCTGCTGCTGCTGCTGAGATATCAGACCACTGAGGCCAATGGAAGAACTTTATAGCTGGTGTAATATCAATTGAAATGTTCAATTTTTTGTACTTTTGTCCTTTCCAGGTCAAAACTAATGTGATTGCGGGGCCTTTTCCACCGATTCTCATTGACCTTCCAAAACATGGCGGAAGTGCAACCATATCCAGAGCTTTGCGCAACGTCCTCTCAAAAGCTTTCCGAAAACTTGACGAAGAAAAGGTTGACGAATCAGACAGAAGGTCGTTAAAAAGTACGGCTGCAAGAAAAGGATGGGCTTTCACAAGCGGGCGACCAGGAAAGGCGCTGTGCCACTGAAGTGTGCATGCTCCACGAAAAGAGAGAACTTGAATTTCGGCCATGAAGTCAAACTCGTCTGGCGCCGTCACTTTTGTTCCTTCGTAAAAACTTCCACTTGGAATAACCGTGGTGATAAAGCGACCTTCCAGTTTTCCGACACAAGCCAATAAATCATTCACGAACGTTTCGACAGCAACTTGGATTCTTTGATTTTCCCCATTTTTTGGAAGAGGCTTTCCGACTTCGAGAAGGTGACTTGAAACTGATCTATTCTTGCCAAAACACGCAAAAGAATCTGGCTCGATGTTTTCTCTTCTCCAGTTGTGTACATGCGATAACATCGATGGCATCCCACCATAATCATCAGGATTTATCGAGCCAAAGCCATACATAGCAGCTAGAAGATTTCAACGCCAGAAACTCAACAAAATCAAAACAAGGTTCAATCAGTTTTTGTTGCTTCCGGCTTCCGAAACTTACCTGAAGGCACGGCCAAACGTTCCAACATTGTTGGCCAACATTTGCAGTATGTTGGGAGATGTTGGACCAACATATTCTCGGTTTTCATCCAAAAAAAAAAAAACCCTGGGAACGAGGTTGAACTAACGTTGTCGATCGAAAACGCCTTCAAGTCGCTCGCTTTAGTTGTTTTTCGTTTTTTTGTGTGTGTTTTATTTATTTATTTTTATTTTATTTATTTACTTTTTTTGGAGGGGTGGGGGTGGGAGGTAGTGTTTACACAAGTGTAAGACGCGCCCGGAATACAGTATTTCCTCGAATAATAGCCGGGTTTGATTATTAATTTTTTCAATCCAAAATGGGGTAATTATTCGAGGGGGGGGGGGGGCGATTATTTCAAATATTGCTCGCTGGAAGTGCTAATGTGCTAATGTGCCAATCTGAGAGCCTCCAAGAAATAAAGGAAAGAGTTAAATACACGAACGTCACTATAGCCCCCGAACCCAAACCCGAGAGCTTGCTCGCAGGCTAACGTCACTATAGAAAAACTATATGAAACCTGTGCTTTTGTAACTTTTCTGTAATTGTAACGATTGTTTCCTATATAAGAAGTGAGTTTTATTACTTGACTGGGAGGATTTGACAGGAAGGGGAGGGGTGGGGGCGATTAATCGAGGGAGGCGATTATGTCAAATATTTCCACCAAAGGGCGGCGATTATTCGAAGGGGGGGATTAATCGAGGGACGGAAAATCCGAGGAAATCCGGCATACGTGTTAATTTTTTTCTGAAGCATCTCAGCGGGCCGGAATCCTTAATCCTTGAATCTGATTGGCTAATGACGCGCGCTACAGCAGTCCGGATTTTCCCATCTGGACCCCGCGTACAGACCGGTCCTAATTTTACAGAAAAATTTTGCTCGTAAATTATGGACCCAGACGAAAGCTACCAAAGCGAAAGTGACCAGATAAAATATTTAACAACAAAAACAAAGAAAACAATGAAGAAAACCAGCAAAGTTTCACCATGGCTGACATACAAAGATCCGAAAACATTCCTACCTTCTGCCCTTCTAAGGCGCTGTTGAGGCTAAAATGTTCATCCAATTTTTATAGTTAAAATAACTATTACATAATTACTGATGCCACTTTTAAGGAGCTGTTACACCAAACATTTTTTCGTTTTTGTTGTAAGTTGTACGCACGACTTGTATACGTGTAACGCCTCCTCGTTTAACTAAATATAAAACGCACAAAAAGTTGAATCGTTTTCTACTTTCTGCAACAAATTTTTTTCTATACTGTCTTGACGTGCACAAATGGCACGTTCTCGTCCAATCAATAATCACAATGGTCTTGGGGATTAAGACTGGTTTTCACTAACGACAAAACCGTATGCATAAGCGGAAGCATATTAAGAATTTACGTCAAGTGAAAACAAACACTGAACACGATTCTGCTTTTGTCACGTCCATTTTCACTGTACATAAGCGCTGTTTTGCTTCAGCTTATGCGTATGCCTGTGTTGCTACTAAAACGACCAGGCTTATCAATCCGTATTGCCCCCTCCCTCTTCAAAGAATATTGTTAGGTGGTGTTTCAATAGTAATTGAGTGAAAAATCACTCTATTGACACAATGATTCACAGCTTGAAACCTGGGGACAATTCAATAAAACGTTTACAAGTGTAACTAACAAGCTATAGTTTTTAACCTCTGAAACAATGCCTACACTTGTAAATTACAAGTGTAAACGTTTTAGTTAATTGACCCCAGGTTACAGCCATCGAGTTGTATCTTTAGTGAGATAAAGCCACTTTATCCCACATTGTAACAGTTGCTCTTCACGTAACTATTTTATTAAGGGAAATTTTAAGGGAAATCCAATACAATCTTAGGAGTGAGTATTATTCCATAAAAGGGCTGCCTTTGAAAAGAATTGGCGTGGCCTTTAAAAATATTTTACACATTTTCATAATAAGCCATATTTTTACCGTTGCCTTAACTAAATAACTTAATAATAGATTACCTCAACATCTTCTTCTTCTTTGGTTGTTCTTGACAGATGACAGGTCTCCCTGACGATTAAAATCATGCAAAGCTGAAAAACTATATTCTAAACGGGATATCCTGCTAAGGGTAATCACATGTTAAACTGCAAATTGTTCTCGGAGGGAAATGAAGTAAGAGGTAACAAAACAATGAAGCCCTGATAAGAATATTTCCTTAAAGAACTTTGTGGTGATATTTTGAGGAACCTATTATATAAAAGGGTCTTAACCAACATCCTCAAGGTTCTTCACAATTCTTGAGAAGATCTTTTAGTAGCCTCTTCCAGAACTTAGAATCAATTACACCCAAATATATTTCTCTAATACTGGGCGGGTCGGTTTGCGGTTAAAGCCGACATAAGTGCCTTGCACTTTTAGAGATTTTATTACTGGCATGGCTGACTGCTTAAAGCTATTTAAGGATAAAGATGTACTACTTCCGATGGCCCTGTCACACTATTGCGTATCGTACAAGCGCATGCCAGCGTATGGAAAATAGCACTCATACGCTCGTATACGCTGACATACGCCAGGGCTACGTTAGGCATAGGTCGTATACGTTTCAAGCACGGTCGCATACGGTGGCATACGCTGGCATACGGCGAGGCAGAAAAATTTTTTTAAGCATGCTTTAAAATTTTGTGGGTATTCGGACGTATGGTTTATACGCTAAGCATACGCTAGGCAGACGCTGAATACACGAGTGTCACGCTAGAGGTACATTACTCATAGGTCAAGTACGCTGGTCAAACGTTGTATTTTCAAGGGCATTTTGTGCTTATGAAAATTATTTTATGAATTTTTATACGCAGCTCATAAGGTAGATATTAAAATGGTGAGGAGACCTTGAGAAATCATCAGGTATATAACAAGGCTTCTAACAAGGAAGCAATGTTGATATATGATTAAATATTTTATAGTGACCGTTTGATTAACTGGTGAAGTAATGAAAATATTCACAAAAAAGTCGTGTAGATAATAACTTTCACAGCTAACCTCACAATGCCTGAAACAATATCCTCGTCAATAAAACTAGAATTGTAGTGGATAACATTAATCACAAGTGGCATGAAAACATCCATTCTGTGGAGTTAATGAAAACAAAAACTGTTAACGACAGGTAGCCCAAGCTATATGTGTCACAGAAACCGTTACGAGTGAAATTACAAGGATTTGTATGACAAAAAACGGTCCATTCCAGGAGCTAAAAAATACGAACAATATTTCAATAAAAATTGCCTACCTTAAAGTAAGGTAGGCAATTTTTATTGAAATCTTGTTCGTATTTTTTAGCTCTTGGAATGGACCGTTTTTTGTCATACAAATCCTTGTAATTTCGTTCGTAATGGTTACTGTGACACATATAGCTTGGGCTACCTGTGTGTTAACTAGAAATGCATGGCTGGCAAACACCTCTTGAAGCCAAGTTGGGTTTATCAATCTACAATCAGCGACAAAACTGTTAACTGAGACACCTTACTGCGCCTTTCGATAACATGCGGAATCTGAAATTCAAAACCCAACTCAAAATTTGCGTTTCACACTGCCGTCAATCATCTTAGCTTACCTCTCAGGAAACACATCTTCACTTCAATGAGTTCAAAAGGTCACGTCCGTGCATTATGATTGGTAGATTTCGATCCATTTTGTTTGTTTCTTTTTTACATGGTCCGTTGGCTTTCGTATTAGTCATGATTGACGGCAGGGAATAACGCAACTGTTGGTGGAGATTTGAATTTCAGATTCCGAATGTTATTGAAAAGCGCAGTAATTTGGAGTAGCATTTTTTGGTACCATCATCATTGACAAATAGAACCCCACTCTCTCCTAGTCTACCCCCATCCCCTCCGTATCAATGTTGTATTTTGTTCCCCACTTTCTCTTCCCCCTCTTTCACCGCAGTAGCCTCCTCACTTGCAGCTTGTTTCACTGACTCAATTACTCACTCAGTGATTCATTTCATAAATGTAAGCTGTGAATGCTTAAATCTGATTTAAATAAACTCTCAAACTAACCTGCCCTTCTGCATAACTTCTGGCATCCATAACAACAGAAAAGGACCTATAACATTACAAGATAGAGGAATTAAGGCTACATAAAAAGCTTTAAAACACCAAGGATACATGTATCATGTATTATAAAACTGAAGTGTGATAAACAAGAATCCATGATTATATGGATAGAATGGCTTACATTCAAGTTCTTCACAAAAACTTTTGTTGTAAGTACAGTGGAATACCCATATTCAAACCCTCGATTTTTCGAATCTCCCAATTATTCAAACTAAAACTTGTTTCCCTTGGATTTGATTTTGGTTAATGCCACCTTCAATTTTCCAAACTCCCCATCTTTCAAACCAATTTCCATTTTCCTAGAAGGTTCGAAAAATGGGGATTCCATTGCATGGAAAATTTGCTGGTTACTCAGCTTACATGTTTACCATAACATGGGACAAGGAAGACGGGCACAGGTACCAAACGCTCATGATATTTATTCCTTTTAAGACAACCCAGTTAGGATGTGAAGGTGATGTCTTGAACCACACATGGTGGAACAGTCATGTGATACATAAATGCAGTAAATGCAGTCAATTAACAATATTATTTTTAATGAATGTTTTTGAAAATAATATGTAAGTAAAAAGGCAAGTCTTCACAAGCCTAATGGCTCACAACTGCAGGAGCTTAACCCGGTTTCTCTAGCATGAAGCGACTGAAAAGTATTACTACTCCCCCCTGGATGAGATGCTTGTCCATCGCAAGGTTACCCCCCAACATTATGTCGTCAGTACCTATTTATACACCTGGGTCAGGAGAGATACAACGTGGAGCAAAGTTTCTTGTCTGAGGAAACAACAAGATGGCAGAGACCAGGCTTGAGCCACCGACCTTCAGGTTGAAAGTCTGTGTAACCACTGGACTACCACTCCTCCACCAATCATATGATACATTAATGGTTTGATCGCAGAAAAATTAACAATATTATTTTTAATGAACATTATTGAAAATAATATGTAGCCGTGTGGTTCAATTTTACCCTTGGTTCAAATTTTATTTTTCTTTGTTTTGGGCTATGGTAATGAGTTTCAAACAAAGGAAAATAAAATTTGAACCAAGGATAAAATTGAACCACAACATAGCTATATATTAAATATTTTGTTGTCAGTTCCTTGCCTGTCATTTCTTCAAAGTATGAGATGTCTTTTCCATTATCACTCAGAGCCTTCAACAATTCCAACCTGCAGATGAATAATTCAATAAAGTCAACTGCCAGAGAGGGATCTCCTTATCAGGTGCCGGTAAATGGCAAACATTTATTGCCTCTAACACCATTCATTACCTCTGGCAACATCAGTAATGTCAGTAGCAACTTTTTGTACATGCAGTTGCTACCGTACATGCACCTCTTTGGAAATCATTTTATCTGAGTGTGCACTGACAGATAGGGAGACCTCTGGTCAAACCTCTCTTTAACGTCATACATTACCACTGCGAACATCAGAATGTCAGTAGCAACTTTTAGTCCATGGATGCAGTTGCTACTGTACATGTACCTCTTCAGAAATCATTTTATCCGAGTGTGCACTGAAAGATAGGGAGACCTCTGGTCAAACCTCTCTCTAACACCATTCATTACCACTGCGAACATCAGTAATGTCAGTAGCAACTTTTAGTCCATGGACGCAGTTGATACTACATTGTACCTCTTCAGAAATCATTTTATCCGAGTGTGCACTGAAAGATAGGGAGACCTATGGTCAAACCTCTCTTTCTGGACAATTCAGCATATAAACTCAAAAAGACCAAACAACTTTTCCCCAGGACCTTCACCGCATCCCAAATGGTGGTGCATAGAAACCCCTGGAAAAGGCTGTCAAAATACTCCTTTACTGCAATTGACACTTGAAGTAAATGTCTGTATAATTTCCACATGAAAAGGCAGGGTTTTCAGAACACAAGTTAGAAACCAAATATGGCTGCCAATCATAGGAAATAATCCACAACATAATTTCATTAGGTAACATGACAAAATACTGCGGGATTCTTGGAGTATTTCAGCAGTCTCGTCCAGTGGTTCTCAAGGCCACCATTTTGAATGAGAACAAGGCCCTGAGGGTATGCCATAGCCTCTAACTATCAATACATGTAAAATGGTATAGTCTTAACAAGCCTAATGGCTCACAACTGCCGGAGATTAATGAAGTGACTGAGAGTATTACTACTCCCCCCCCCTCCCCGGATGGGATGCTAGTCCATCACAAGGTTACCCCCCATCATTACATGTAGGTTGCTGGTACCATTTATACACCTGGGTGAAGAGAGACAATGTGGAGCAAAGTTTCTTGTCTGAGGAAACAACACAACGGCAGAGACCATGCAGGCTTAAAACACCGACTTTCAGGTTGAAAGTCTGAAACATTAACCACTAGACCACTGCACCTCCGTTATCAATACATATAATAATAGAATATCAATACATGTAATAATAGAATATTATAATATGACCATATGGCTCCGCTGACGCAATCCTACAGAAAATAGAATCGCAAGGTGACGTGAGCGGGGCCAGACAGGTTGGCCTGAGCCGGTCTGGAAAAAGCCATCCAGCCACACTTGAGTTCAAGCGACCTCGCACTGCACGACCAGGGTGTTCATTAGGCATCGGAGATTGGAGAATTCTCCGCCTACTACGCAGAATTCTCCGGCTAAATTTCGATAGCAATATGTAGCTATCTTGTTCGCTATTTCATAATACTCTCCTGTTACTTTACACTATTCTCCTGCTACTACAACCTTAATGAAAACCCTGCACAACTATTCTTGTACTTTCTAGTCTTTCTCGGTCATGGCGCATGGACCCCACTGTGCTCGGTCCATCTGCCATGACCTTCAGCCAAATATTTTCCCGTCCGGCCCGACCTAACTCAGTCAATAAGTGCATAATATTTTCACTTGGAATTCACCTGGGTGTGACGTCTTCAGGGATCTTGTGATTAGCCACAACAGAGAAGAAATGTGCCCTTAAAATACCAAGTTTATTGAACTGCAAACAAAAAAATCCAACCAATGTTAAACAGAAATTTGAATTTGTAGCTGACAACAAGCAAAGACCGACTGGCAGCTAACCTGCAAAGACACCATAACTGTCAGGAATTGGAGAGTGACATGACGAGCTTCCATGGGACTGCTTGAATGAAGTAGATCTTCAACTGCAGACCACGCTGCTTCAATGGCATGCTAAAAATAAATAATTAATTTTAACAGGAGAGCCTAAAACTTAACAGAATTAACAATCAAGTGTGTGTTACTTACATCTTCCACTCTTCGACTGGTCAAGAAGTCACAAAGTTCTTTTAAAACCTTCACCCTGTTTGACAGAGGACTTTCCTTGCTTATTTCCTACAACAAGAAATATACCATAAACAAATAAAATGGCTCGGGATTCACCTTATAATCAGTATAATCTAGGTAAGTGTAACCTTTAATGAGCAGTTAACTTATAAATTAAAGTAACATATTCAGCATGTCAAAAAAAACATAATATTGACCTCATACTCCGAGGTCAGTAGCAAGTTTCCGGGAGGAACTCTGGGATAATGGAACAATTACAGAAGAACCCCACTAACTCGAACTCGGATAACTCGAACTCCCCGTTAACTCGAACTAAGTACGATTTCCCTTGGATTTGGCCTTATTTTTGAGTAATTTTATTTTACTTGGATAACTCGAATTCCCCGCTAACTCAAACTGTTTTTAGTTTCCCTTCACCCAAATTTACCCCAAAAACTCAAACTCTGCTTATACTTGTACCCTCATTAGCATGAGCAAAATTCATAAGAATTTTTATAATTCTAAAATGAGACCAAGAGGGTTAATTAACATACACATAAAAACATATATATATACAGTACAAAGTAATATATCTGCTTATCATCACTCCCAATTGCTAGGACATTTATTTGAGAAGGCATCTGTGGTTTATCCTGAAAAATGCCATACTGATGACATAAATCACCCATTGCTAATTTGACCCTGTCCAGATTGGACAGATTGGGGACAGATATGTCATCAGTACGGAAATCTTCAGCGCAAATTGCAGCCACCTTCTCATGCAGCCCCTAACAGCCCAGAGTGATAAGATGTGGCTGTATTCGCATGCTACTATAGGTGGCTCTTTGTGGTTTGCTTCCACTACATCTACTGATCGATTAATGAATATTCCGCATTGACTGATCAGCCATCAAGCCAACCCATGTAAATGTAGGGTTATTTCAAGCAGCTCAAGAAATAATTTGCACTTCCCGGTCACTTTTATCTCAAGTAACCCCAACCCCCAGGCTTGAAACCCTAGGGGGTGAGGGTAATTGCCCAGTCCTTTCTAAAACAGTCATTTCAATGTCGATACACGTATAATAGCATTACATGGAACATTGAGACCGTATATGAATCAAGGACCGAGAAACCGAACCCTTAACACCTATGTCACCTATATGCAACTTGAAACACCACAAGGAAAAGAACCAATACGTAAAAAAACTTAAGCTTACCTGCAGAAGTTCTTGATGGAAGAAAAATTCATCTGGTTTGGGTCCCTCGTACACGCTACTGGTTATAACATGGCCTTTCTTCACGCCAAAAAACTGCTTCACCTTCTGACGAAACCCTTCACTTACGTTAGGCTTGGACATCTTCGTTATAACAAGCAAAAATACTTAAATTCGACATAAAAAGTGTGTGACACTTCTTTGATCATGTCGGCCGCCATTTTGGACAACAGCTACCGTCACTACCCCCGTTGAGGAATAAATATAAACACGAAAATTACACTCTGTGGGGAGGTGAAAGGCTTGTTTGTCATATGCATGGCGGCTTCAAAATGGACGAAATGCTTGAGAAGCTAAACAAGACGCTAGGACCTAATAAAGAGCCGCAAAATGATAAGGAATTGGTTAGATATTACGTTAAGGCATTGTAAGTCAGTGTGTGCAAATTCATATTGCCATAATTCACCAATTGTGGGTTCTAGTGTAAAATTTATGTACAGCTGTAGATGCATGTGCTCGATCGATCTGCAGTGCTCGGCTAAGCAATCGATTGATCGTTATATTATCCATTCCAATTTAAATTTGTTGATCTTCTAGAGCTTTAGAAGCTTGTACTGAACAGAACACAGCTCTTCAGAAATGCTTTCAACAAAGCTGGTACCCTCTTTGCAGAAAAGAACAGGAAGATTATTGGAATTGCTACCGCAAAGAAACTGTAAGTATTAAGCTTATACGGCTTGTATTAGTTTCACAGGTTTAATAAGTGTTCCTTCATCTGTTAGAAGAACAAGGATTATTTCGCTTCACGTTGAAATTTCATTGAGAATATTATGCATGGCTAAATTTCTGCTACTTTATCACCAGCCCCCCTCCCTCCACCCCGGGGCAACCCCCGGGCAGCCCCCAGGACAAAATCATCCTTTGTGCCACAGGGGTAGAGAACTTTACAAAAATCTTTCCCCTTGGTAATGAGTGGGGATGCTTATCACTTGCGCAAAGACCATATTGTATAGCAAAATGACGTCAAACTTATTTATAACGTATTTCTGCTCCCCTCAATTTGCCTTCTTTCTTATCTTGCAGATCAGACTAAGAAAGCTTTATGATGTGTACTAGATGAACCACTTACATTCAAGTCATGTGGTTTGCGTAACAAGAAACAAGCATACCACTCCATCAGATGATGAGAATTACTGATACTATCTTGACTGCCTTTATCGTGAAGTAATATACATATCAAACACAAGGACAAGTATTTCATCAGGATTTCCAAACACAGAGAAGTGTTCTGAAAAAACGAGGCGCAGCCAAGTTGTTTTAACCAACTGTGATGTGTTTGGATACCTGGGCCCGGTTGTTCGAAAGCCGGTTAACTCTAACCCAGGATTAAAACTTAACCAAGGATTTAATTTCTCTTGTTAGAAGTGTTTTCAAAAGCTACATATAAGTTACATGCAAAAACAAGTCAGAGACAAAACTAAAAGGTAAAAATACTTTAGGAAAAATCTCCATCAATTTATTATTTAACTGGAATCAAAATTGATGCTAACCAGCCCTGGGTTAGCTTAAGCGCGCTTTGAACAACCCGCCCTTGATGAAACACTCTTTCAAGACTGTGTTTGATATAGCTTCACAAACATTGAAAAATTCTTGGAGAAATTCAAAACATTCCCAAAATGTTATGGCAATTGGTATCACTTGTTTTCTCTTCATGGATTATTAATAATTATGAGTTTCAGAACTGTGTTTTACAACTCATCTCCTTTGCTACTTTTTTATAATCAATTAGTGGGTTAAAAGGCATACATAGCAAGGGAATGTCTGCATAAAAGTTGAAAGGAAAAAAGTGTCATGTTTGTGCCACTCGCCACTATCTGAATGGCAAGAACAAGTTGCCAGAAAATATGTGTTGTATAATAAATTTATGTTGTGATTATACATAAAGTAAACTTGCCAGTTCTATATTTATAAGGCCTTCAGTTAAATTAATCTGTACTTACATGTATAAATCCCATCCTTGAAGACCTAGGGGTAAATAATCAGTGTGGACACAAAACAGTATCAATTGTCACTCTTGACTGGAAGTTATCTTGAACTATTTAAGCTACTGATAGAAGCCCATGGCAAACAGAGACACGGCTCAATTAATTCATTCAGCCTTTTTCGCAACTGGCAAACAACTTCCACTTAGTGAAAGTGTATTTTGCCACCAAATGCAAGTCTGCACCATACCATTTCAAAAAACTTGCATCAACAGGCAACAAAATTGTGCAACTTGTCATGCAGCAATGTTGCAACCCTGATGTTGCACATATCACCACTTAAGTGCACAACAAATTTTCATGTTGCAAAAAGAAGCAACACCTACTTTCTGCAACATGAAAATTAATTGTTGCACACGTAGGTGGTAATACGTGCAACATCTGGGCTGCAACCTGCAATGCAACATTGTGTGACAAGTTGTACAATTTTGTTGCCTGTTGCCGGGGGTCAAAAGGCACTTTTTTCGTTTTTTATACAAAATATTTTATTTTTCTTATGTGAAAAGAAAAATTCCCTCAGCAAGTTTTTAACAATTTATTCCAGCTTTAAACACAAATCCTGCCTGAGTCATGCTTTCCCAACAGGGAAAACAGATAGCTAGAATATGATTAGCTCATCTTAGAGCCAATGTACACCAGTCACAATAAAGTCCACAGTTCAATAAAAGAGACAACATGAATATAAATGGGTGTTTTATTAAGCTACTGCCCGCAGCTGATTAAATAACTTCCCCACACAGGTTATTAAAGTGCCAGCACTAGAAACCACTGACATACATATTTATAACTTAAAATAACTCCCCTCACATGGGCTGCTGCCCTGCAAAATTCCATTTCACCAATTTGTTCTTGTAAAAACAGGGGAAAATTAATGTAAACAAGTTTATTAAAGTGCATATAATTATGACATGAACAGGTTAAAATTATTAGTTTCTTTTTTCTTCTGAGAAATATAATCTCAACTTTAACTAAAGAGACATTCATTTCATAAACATGCACATTTAAGAGTTGCTAAAAAACAATTTGATAGTTTGTACTATGAAGTAGTAAGAAAAGAAAAGGAAACCAAAATTATGACACATGGCAGGAATAGGAGGCGTCTGCATGCAGGCTAGACACATCAGCACGTATATGGTTTGATTTCTAGATTTTTTTAAATTTTTTAATAGTTCTCGAGTCCTAGACATACGCTGCATGCACGGCATGACAGAGCTGATGATGAGTGTGTATCTGTGTCAAATATAATTCTGAGACAACCAATTGGAAGGACCTTAATTGCTTTCACAATAATCCCTATACATGGTTTCTGAGCAAATTTATATTTATATTATAGATTGACTGAAGGCAAATGACATGTAGTTGTAATAAATTGACTTCATAGTACAAATGTAGAAATGGCCACTTCCATATTATAGTCACAAAAAAACACCCTATAATTTTTATTATTGTTTCCAGTGTGTTTCTGACTGAAAAAAATATTTGCACTGGCATAAACAAAATGTTTCTGGTTACATCAGCACTGATGATAGTTATTTACTTGAAGTCACTTGTAAACAAGAACCAAATTGGAACATTCCACATTATCCCACCTACTCCAAAACAAATGTTTTTAAATAACTGACTCGGCTATACACGCAAGTTCATGAGCCAAAATAATTTAAACTTGAATTGAATTTTTCCACTATGATACAAAATAATGATACTAATTGTATACCAATAGAAAAATACTTTTTGTTCTTAAAAAAATGGCATACAACAAATTAAAGCCATCTCAGACAAATTATTAACGATGGCGAATGCTCAAACTACTGAGTAAACAACAATTTCCCATATAATTCAAGAAATCCACTGTTCCTGGCAATAATTGTACATTGTGTGGTTGCAGGAAACATCCAAACACAGGGCTCTTATTACTAGCCAGCAGCCAACTATTATGGCTAGTAAAGTTCTGAAGTGAAGATGATCAGCAACTCAAATGTATGAAAATGACGTAAAGACAACAACCATGCAAGTTAATTTTTCTCGTGTTGCCTAGCAATCTCAGAGCTCCATGACAGCCCTGTTAACCCTCATGACTGGGGCTCAAAAGAAGTAGGAAGTAGGAAGCTAAACTGGAATTTTCCCAGTGTGCAGGGTATGGGTACTTTTTTCCTGGAACCACACACTACAACAAACAATTACTGAAATTAAGGATACCTCTCAAAAAAGCCCAATAAGACAAATAGCCCATTTACAAGTTGGCATTAATATCTTTTTTAATGCAAGACCTATAATGTGGGTTATTTCATGTGAAATTGGGTTTATTTGCATGTGACATAGTTTAACGATAGGCCAATTTTGATACATTTAAATTCTATTAAACCTGACTCCAAGGCTTAGGGAAATGAAACTAAAAATTCAATATATAAATTATTGTTTTTTTCTCTTAAGCGTTAATGAGCCAAGTAAGAATTATTATATAACGTTATTGTCAAAATAGGCCTACTGCAGCATTGCTTCAAGGAAGAGGCTTTAATTGGGCAACTAAAAAATGACTTATTTTTCTAATAGTCAAGCCATTTGGTTCTAACTTGCACATTTAGTACAGTTCACACCCACAAAAGGACTATTTCTTTAAAAATTCTCTTTCAAGTAGGGAATGAACAAATATGAATGACATGATTATACTTTCTGGACAATAATTGAAACTTGTATGGATGCATTTAATATAAAATGACTGGAAACAAGTTTAAAAACCATCATAATATTAACGGTTGCAGCAACTGTACTTTTGTTGTTGTTGTTGTTGTTGTATAGTCACTTAAAGACTCGGCCTGATCATTGAACTGTGAATCTTTTGTACATGTCAAGTTCCACAGATTTCGGTAGTGGTTACAACTAAATTCCACACCGCACGTCACTGTAATAACTAGATAATTTACAGTTTGATGCAATCAAATGGACTGTGAGGTACTTGGTTAAAAATATCCTGATTTTTGTGACAATGTATACCTAATATAAAATCTTACGAAATGATTTGTACGTACTGGTGGCCCATGTTACAGTTTAAATCATACTCTGACTCCTATGTAAGGCAAAATATGACTGGATATTATAATGGATGTAAAATTGTGTTCACATAATGATAATATTATGTTGTTCTGTTGGAATCAATTTAAGGGCGACACAATATGTTAAAGTACTACTTTAGCTCAGATAGGTATCGACAAAACTAAAGCTTAATGAAACAAATCATTATTTGCTATGTATACCAGGCTATAAGTGGGCTAATAAGAACACCAGCATGAAGTTAAAAAAAGTTATTGGGTGGTTGAAGTCCAGTTTGTTCCGTGCCATTTGAGACTGAATCATCATCATCATCCATATCTTTTGGATTCCTTGATGTATCATGTATAAGTTTTTCCATAAGAAATCTCTTGTCCCTACCCTCCTAGAATGTCAATAAGAATTTTATATTCAGCAAACAATTATAATAATTAACAGCCGTTTAACTGTGTTTAAATGACAGAATGATAATCTACTTAACCATGCAACAATATATTATGGTGTAGTGATACTCTTAATCTAAATACTTTCTAAGAGCTGGTTGCCACTAGCGATGTTATCGGAAGCAGAGTCTGAAGCGCAAGGAGCCTTGTGTTCTAATGTAAAGTAGCATAATGAAATCACAATCAGAATCGGAAGCTTGGCAGAATCAATATCAGAAGGATCGGAAGGTTTCTTCTGCTTCCGTTGCTTGCATTTTGCTTATGTAATTTTTTTTTTTCACCTTTTAAATAAGTTTTATTGATTTCAACTAATTACAACTTTAACACTGATTAAACACTAATTACACAAATTTAACACTAATTACAACTGCTACAGTACAATTGAAATACAATTCAGAGCAATTCATCAGTTATAATTACGAAATTTATGTAAAAGGGTTATTTATCTTAAGCGATTTGCAATACTTTCGAAAACTGTTCTGAAATTCTTTTACTACAAGATTATAATTATTATCCCACAATTTATTAGATATAATATAATGTCTCAAATATATAATAAATGGTTTTCTTAAGTTTTTTATAATCAGTTTTTAGATGTTCCATATTGTTAGTTGCAGACCCAAAGAGAAGATAGTGATTATTTAATTCAAAACTTTGGTTTGTCTCCCGTTCAAACCAATTGGATATGCTAGAAATAAAGTCTGTCACTATTGGACACTGAAAAAGACAATGTTCTATAGAGTCTTTTTGTGAACAATATATACACTTCGCGTCGGAAACACTACTACAGAATTCCAATTCTTTTTTGGTGAAAATAATGCGATGCAATAATTTAAAAGTTGTTTCTTTAACTTTTGTATCTTGACAAATACTTCTAGTCAATTTTAAGCTATTTTCACACTCTTTTGTGACATCCCTACCAAAGTAATTCGACCATTTTCGAAATCCTGTTGGACGCACATATTTTGCTTCAATAAACAACAAATAGTAGTCCTTACACTTCAATTTAAATAAATCTATTTCAAAGTCTGAGCCTAAGGCTACACTAAGCCTTCCTGTCTTGAGGTCCTCTTTATCTATATCAATATTTTTCGCTAAAATAAAAAGACGTTTTTGAAATCGCTGATAACATCATTATCAAGTACAGCGCCACAAAGGATAACTGAGATATCAGACTGGTATGAAAGTAATACTGATGTCACATAATATATTGACCTCTAAATGATTAAAAAAAATTAATGATAATGGTCGAATGATAACACTGACATTTGTCCTGTGAGTTAATTACTCTGCTCAGAGGGATCAACACAAACAATAGAATCCAGAGAAGCAAACTGTAAACACATACCAGCACAAGCTGATCTTTCAGCATTTCTATCATGTGCAAATGAGACTTTGTCATGGATCTGAAGTAGTACAGCATCAAACTATGAGATAAAAACACAAAATATCACTTAGTATACTAGTTGACATCCACAGGTGTAAGTGTTAATTAATGCCAACGGGTAAAATAAACTTATTTACTATAAATACCTGTCCAATTTCATCAAATTGATCTCACAAAAAATCTGAATCCTATTGTCCAATCAGAAAAGTTATTAGCCTCAAATCAATTTTTAATAGAGCAGTTTTCAATTGAGTGTCGTAAAACCAAAACCAAAGTAATTACTCTGACCAATCACAGTAGTCGTAAACAATCCAATGGACCAATCAGAGCTCGAAGCAATTACATGTTGGCGGCAAGAAGCGCAGGAAAACGCGTGCAAGCAAGTCGCGATTGGTTTTGGTTTTACTTCTGATTGGTCGAGAAAGTGGCGCGAGATTTTTTAGCCAATCACAAAGCGTAGCAATGCAAAACCAAAGCAATTGTTTAATTACTTTTGACACTCAATTGAAAACTGCTCTATAATAACAATGGTTTAAATGTGCATCAACCACACAATCACTAGGGCCCTCAAATTTACCACACTTTCCAAAAACGTATCCTAAACTACATGTACTGCATGCCATCACCGTCTGTCCTATATGTTTTGACTTGCTAGATTTCTCTCTTTAACATAATATATTTAATAGATAAAGCCAAAGTTTGAATGCATGCAAAACTTACCAGATTACCAACAGAACTGGGAAAATAAAGGCAGCTGTACTGATGTAGTTTATTATCTCTTGAATCCATTGTGGCCATGAGTTAATCTCACCACTAAGAACACCAAAGATCCTTTTACTGTCGTCGCAGTTCAGATTGCTGGGGGAAAATACCGCAGCAGTTAATTTAGCAATTATACCCTCCATACCAAATATGAATGAAAAAAAAAATAATAGCAATTTAAGGAAGGAAGGAAGAAGAAACCCAATTTAAAACAGATTAAACGCTAAAATTTTAGTCAACTCTAAAGTTAATTGACAAAGCTAGGATTACATGTTGAATTTGGAACAAGTTTACAAATAGGACACCTAATTAAAATTTAACGTATTTTGAAGAAGGAAATATAAATTATTATTTGTCCTAATTAGTAAGCACAGACCAAAGGCATGACAAATGACTGTTGAAGTTCTCTAATAACATTAATGTATGACAACCAATGAAAATCACTCACACAGTAACAACATTTAATACATTTTTTTCTAAAAGTGATGAATATAAGTATTAAGTCATACCTAAAAGGTCCCTGACATGATGGTCTCACCCTGGTAAATAAAAAAGAAAGAATGACATTAAGTACATTCTTTTTCACAACACAGTCAGAACAGGACACCATATAGCTAAAATACATGCACATTTTAGATTATTGTCTATTTGATTGATCAGTATATAAGTTTAATTTGCAGTTCATTATTGGGTGCCATGTTAACACTCCCAGCCAAGCTGAATTGTACTTCACCGATTAAAAGGCCTAATTTTTAAAAAGACGATATATGTAAGCATAATCTCAGTAAGTTTCTAAAAATTAATATCCATGACATCAAAGGTTGCTCTCTCTGCTTTATACTTTTACATACAAATATATTTACCATGCAATATTTTTTAATATTTTTGTGTTTGCTTCAAGTTCTGATTGGTTCATCGGGTTGTTTGAGTCTGTTGTGATGGGCATCTAGTAATTACTTTTTGTTTTCGTTCTACAATACTTAATTGAAAACCGCTACATTGTATTGTGGGCGGCACGGTGGTCTAGTGGTTATAGCGCGTTGGACTTTCAACCTGAAGGTCAGTGGTTCGAGCCTGGTCTCTGCCGTCGTGTTGTTTCCTTAGACAAGAAACTTTACTCCACACTGTCTCTCTCCACCCAGGTGTATAAATGGGTACCGGCGACAAAATGCTGGGGGTAACCCTGTGATGGACTAGCATCCCATTCAGGGGGGAGTAGCAATATTCCTAGTTGCTTCATGCTATGGAAACTGGGTTAAGCTCTGGCCGTGTGGGCCATCGTGGCCCGAGTGCGACTTTACCTTACCTTACATTGTATTGGCATTTTATTATGTTCTTATGTGGCTTGTGTAATGGCTAAATAATCATACTTAGTTTGGTGTTACTAAGGTTCTTATATTCTTAACAGTTTCTTTCATGCACCCCTTTATTAAAGTTACACAGCTTACCTTGTGATGCCCCACCCAACAGCAACAAGACACATGAGGAACGAGATCAAGAGTAAAACAGTGAACAGGTAATTGGAACGTGTTCCCTGATAAACCTTCTGTGAAGGCTCGTTGTTGTACATCAGTGCAACCTAAAATTAATAAGAAATAGAAATGACTCCTTACACGACTGGTATTAACTGCACAAGTTCACTATTGCAACCTTTATGGCTCGGCCCATTGCCTTACAACCATTAATTTAATTAAACTTTAAATGCACTTTACCACTTCAAATTTATTAGGATTGTAATTTATTTATTTATTTAGATAAAACGTTTGTAATTTTGTGTAAGACTGCTGATCCCTCTGCCCCTCCCCAGTTAGCCGATTATTGGTCAGCCTTGTTTAATTTAACAAGACTGTTATAATTATGTTCAATATATAAATAACTAGAACATGATGTAGTATGTTAAATATATTTGTTGACTAAACCCAAGAAGTAAGCATGCAGTACTTCTAACTACTATAATATTGTAGTTCTATTAAAATTCAAGAATCACAAACAAGTTAACATTATACCTTTTCTACATAAAACAGAATGAAAAGTTTCACAATTCCCATTGCTGGCATGAGAGGACTAAAGAATGTTCCGATCCTGCAAATAACAGTTTATTTTCAAATTAATACACATGTATGCAAAAGCTAATAAGTAAGTTACATAACATACAACTACCTTACTTGTGACAAAACAGAAGAGACACTAAAGGTCTGGACACAATCACTGACCACAACAACAACAACTTTATTCATTTAAATTTAATTCCAATTTACACTGACCCACAGATAGCAAGAGCTAATCGAGGCGGGCAGTGTTTGAGGTATATATATATATATATATATATATGTCTTGAAGACTTGTGATTGGTCCCTCAAACAATGCTCCTCTGAGCCCTGGAATGGAGGATCACTTGCACAATCTTATCAATGTCTAAATTGCACTGTGTCTATGCTTGAAATTGCTGCATCAGCAGGAAACATTTAATCTGTGCATCTTATGTTGCAGAAAACAAACACTTCCAATTCAATTTGATCTAGAACTGTATGAGAACCACCACCACAAAAAGGAGCTTTCCTCTCTTAACATACATTGTAATGATTAACCAGGAAGGAGGACTGTTGTTGTTGGGGCCAGCATTAATTATTTCCAGTTTCTGTAGTATGATGATCAAGGTAACTAGATAAAATACCAATCCAGGGGTAAGCAAGTAAGTAATAGCTTTATTATTAATGTTAAACACATTACAGTCAAAGACTGAAAAACTTATGGACCTCCCGGGTCTGCTTCTCAAAAGTCCTGATAACTTTTAGGGCCTGGAGCTATATTTTAATCAGAATATATAAAATGGTAGTGTAGTTTTTAGCCTGCAAACCAGCCCAACTTGTTTCATCAACTTAGAATTTTATTGTTTCAACTTTTAAAACAACAAAATTCTTTTCTCTTAAATCTTTAAATATGTAAACATTGTACACATAAAATAGCTTCAACAAACTCACCAAATCAAACATTCTCCATACACGAGTGTCAGAACATGTTTTGGGATGTCAAATTCTGGAAGGCCAATTGGCAATTTCTTGAAACAGGCTGTGTGCTTGTACAACAGTCTGACAAGAAAATATTAAAACATGAAGAATCTCTAATGAAGATGAAATAGATAGGTCTTCAATATATATGAAAGTCTAGAGTGATTTTCTGAAGTAGAAAGTTATAAAAAATAGATTGAAATAGTGTATCACAAGGGCATCGCGTTTCCCAAGTTACATGTAGGTGATCATGAAATCAATACAAATGACCACATAAAAATCATCTTCACAGCACCTCCCAATTTAATGCAATAATTCTACAATACAAAGCACTTAATAACAAGCAGAATCTTGAAAACTGGGCTTATCATCCACCTATTATCCTGCTTACAAGAAATCTCAAGCACTTGTGTCAATGACTAGATCTACAAAATTATTTTATGAAAAAAAAAAACAGTGGTATGTCGCACAACACAAGGTTTTAGCCAAAAGTAAAGATAAAAACCTGAACTATGTTCTGTCATCCAATTAATCAACACTTAAATAAAAATTAAAGTGCATTAGACTCAAAGCAAACATTTACACTGTGTACTTACAGTGTTATTAAATATGAATTAATTAAAATGAATATCATTGCAAGTGATGGATAAATAAATTAATGCAAATTCTTTGTGCATAATTATTGTTAGTGGCAGACTTTCCAGCACAACCAGGACTATACGTGAATAAAAAAATAACTGGGACGTGAAGTACGGGTGAAAATGCATTTTGGTATTTTTCGTTCCACCTTTTCTCACTGAAGAGAATTACTTACTTCCATAGTGTAGTTACCACAAGAGCTACAACAATTTGCAAGAAGAAGTCAATCCAAATCAACATATACATTTGTGAAGCAATCTGGTTCTCCCAGTTCTGAAATAAGAATTCAAGAAATAGGAATAACCATCAAGAAATCATGTTCTGTGACAACAATAAACATACAATTTTGTATTAAAGAAATCATACATAAAAGTTCAGAAATGGAACTTAGAAATTAAGAAATGATCTTTGCAGGGATCAGTAATGAGCACAATTAAAGCAGTTGTGAATATTAGGCCTGAAAAAAATTCAAGGCTTGGAACAGGATTTAATCTAGTAACCTTTGCATTGCCAGATTGAGAAAATTGATATTGTAAAATATACATTGTATGTATCATAATGAATTACATGACTGTAAACAAATAATTAATTATGAATCTGAATAATTTGAGTCAAACTTTTAAAAATTTGTCCAAGGTAATAAAGAAGGTAAAGTCTTCAAAAGCCAACTGGTTCATAACTGCTAGAACTTCACCTTGTTTCTGAACATGAAACAGCTGAGAGTATTGCTTATTTAAATTAAAATTAAAGGTGGCTTACAGATATAGAGTGTCTTGTGCTGGCTATAGGGGGCGAGTTAACCAGGAAAAAAAAATTGTATATTTTTATGAACCAGATTGGTGATGCCCCAGTTAAAAATATTTATTTATTTACCTGTTGGCAGCAGGTCTCTGGGTTGACATCACATCTTTTTTCCACTTCGAAATAGAGCGTAATCATCAGTACAGCTATTGATGCCAGCTTTAACAAAACAGTCCTGAAACACAATCAACAGATGATCGATTTATTTCAAAAAATAGGGCAGCCAGTTACCAAAATTAAGTTCTACAATGTAGTTTACCTTCTTTCTGTATTATTTTCTCACTTTAGCTTCAACCTTATTTAAAAAGGTAAGTCACACTTGTGCTATAGGTGGCCCACACAACCAGTTTCTGTATCATGAAGCAACAAGGGGTTTTACTACTCCTCTGGATGGAATGCTAGTCCATCACAGGGTTATCCTGGCCCAGGTTGTTTAAAACACAATAAAGCTAACCCAGGATTAGCGTCAATTTGGGATTCGATGAAATAATTAATCAATAGAGATTTTTCCAAAGTACTTCTGCCTTTTGGTTTCAACTTTGACTTAATTGTCTTCCAATGAAGCTTAAAATTAGTTTGTGAAAACATTTCCAACAAAAGAAATGAAATCCTCAGTTACGTTTTCATCCTGTGTTAGCAGTAATTGGTCTTTGAGCAACCAGACCCTATAATACTATGACAGAGACAGCAGCACAGTGGTAATGGCAGAGATCAGCACGATGAACAGAAACCAGGGCAGGGTTGCATCAAGTGGGATTTTCTGCAACCATTCCCTGTGTTCCAAACAATTTTTTCACATTCTCTTTATGTTTCCTAAACTCGTTAATCCACCTTCAGCTGTGAATGTCCATGATCACGTGAAGAAGTTCCACCAGAACTTAGGGAATATGTTTGCAGAAAATCCCACTTAATCATAAGTTACTTTTATATGCAACCGGCCCAGAACAGCAGAACTTCAGATGAAAAATCCAACATGTTAAAGGAGCTATGCCATGGTGATTTTGAGGTTTTCAGGTCAAAACTGCCCCAAATTAAAACTAAGTACCTTTGTCATACACGAAATGCTTAAAGAACACTAACAGGAAGATATCAAGTGAATTTTAGTAGAGAAAATAAACCATAATCAGAGTTTTAGCAAATTTTCTAGAACACAAGCAATAAACTTGAAAAAATTGGCCCAATTTTTTCAAGATGCAATCCATTTCCATCCTGGCCATCTGCAGCCCAAGTCACTTATTTTTACTCTTAGAGCACTAGTAGAATAATTTTAAACAAAACTGGATTCTTATTTTTTGGAATTTCGTTGAAATAAAGATGTATTTTGGCTTCTTAAAGTAACGCTAAAAATGGTGACATAGCCCCATTAACCACTACGTCCACCACGCCTTCACACCTTATGTACATCTGTTAAGTGTCACATTAACTTACCTAAACAAGTTCATGGACACCTCAAAACTTGGACTCCAGTCTTCAAAGTTGGCCAGAGCGGTAAATAACAATGGTAAAACCAAGTTCAAAAAGGTGATGGTCAATGAAGGTGCAAAACTCAACAGTGTCTGCACAAGGTTGCCCATATCTGCTGCATCCTGCTGAAATTTCTAAAAAAAAATGTTCAAAAAAATATTCAAACAATATAATAGAGCAGTTTTCAATTGAGTGTCGTAAAACCAAAACCAAAGTAATTACTCTGACCAATCACAACAGTTGCAAACAATCCAATGAACCAATCAGATGTCGAAGTAATTACATGTCGGTGGCGCCAAGCGCAGGAAAACGCGTGCGAGCAAGTCACGATTGGTTTTGGTTTTACTTCTGATTGGTCGAGAAAGTGGCGCGAGACTTTTTAGCCAATCACAAAGCGTAGCAATGCAAAACCAAAGCAATTGTGTAATTACTTTCGACACTCAATTGAAAACTGCTCTATGTATTGTAGTACAATACATCAAAACAGTGGATAGCATTCAGAGGAAAAAATACCTGATTCCCATTTTTTGATTTTTTAGGGTATTTACAGAACACTAACAAAATTCCCAAATTTGGCAAAGTGAGACAAGTCCCAACCTGGGAATTCCCAACCACGTTCCCTGGTTGGGACTTGTCTCACTCTTCCAAATTTGGGATTTATATGGGTATTTTTTAAATACCCTAAAATATCCAAAAATGGGAACCTGGTATTTTTTCCTGTGATATTGTTGGCATGCCCTAATTGGCTACTGAAATTCATGATAGCAAGTGCTAATCAACTCCAAACAAATTTTGGTCATTTGCGCACAAAAATTGTAATCGTTGACAGGAATAAATGAGTTAAAAATCATCATTCTCTTGCTTTATTTTCTCACTGTTTTAGTATGTACTAAAACGACTATTCACCTCAGTGTCGGTGGCCAGTGGTAGATATTTACCATCACCTCTTTGCCACTTGATAGATATATACATCACTAGCCACCTTCATTTCTGAATAGTTGTTAATTATTATCTTCTATGTACAATAATAATGCGTGCAGCATGAAAACAGGTCTCTAACAACATGTACTTACAGGGTTTGTAGAAACCTCCACAGTTTTAATGATAGCATAAACAGCTCCTCCCAACAGGATGGTCACAAACAGTGAGATAAAGGCTCTCAAGGTGTAAAGCCGACATTTTTTTCCCATTGTTCGATTTTGTACTCTGAGCAGTCGCTCATCTTCAGCTAATTCAGCCTAAAAGAAGATGACAAACTCTACCAATAAATTACTAATTATTCTTATTCAAAAGCTTATTATCCATAGATTTCACAGCGACATTAACTGGCGATACACTATTTTGCTAAAATAATGAAACAACCTGGTTACCTTATTGTGTTATCACTTGTAATTGAGATTGAAGGGCTCCGAGCAAGAACATCATCCTAAGTATGTTTTAGGCAACTTTCACTAAAATTGTATGTTTTAGGACTTAAAAGCACAGTTTTTGTTAAGGTACACTTAAAACAGATCCAAAATGGGGAAGAAAATCTTAGGACACTATGTATCTTTTCAAGATAAAATTTTACTCTGTTCGAAGATGAAGATTTGTTGACCTGGTTGAAATCCTTTCAGTCATATTTACATGATCTAAAGTCATAATTTTGGCAAATGAGTCCCTTTTGAGGCCAAAAATCCAAGATTTTAGCAAAAATTTTCCAGCAAGGTACTTAGGACGTTCTTGCCCGGAGCCCTTCAATTAAAGTGGACACTTGTTCATGGTCCTAAAATTGCCCATGTATAACAGGTCTGATTGTATTATTGTTATTTTTTCAATTTGATAGGTGGAGCCAGGCGGGAAGGGGCCACACCTGTTTAGGGGTCAAATTTTGTACAATGATACACATATGTACCACTTGGGATGTTAAAATCCAACAATGACCACCGTTAAAATTGTCATGGTACCTTTTCGATATTGAGCCGAAAAAATAGGACAGGAACATTTTGTCAGTTCATGTGGTTAAGGGTTAAACACAGACCCGCACTATAAAAGGAACCTTGGCCTGGCCAAGCCACCAGTCATTTCACACTTGGCACTGAACTGTCAACATTACGTGCATCCTCTCACCAATGGAGAACCGTTACCAGCACGAAATTCAAATTTGGCAAGCTAAAATATTATATTCATGCTAAAAGGCGCATAAATGCAAATAATGTTTTTAGTTTTATTTTCGTGAAAGATAAATCCTATACAAGATTGTCAGCTGGTGAAGGTACATGTAGAATTAGACCAATTTTGGGGGGCAACGGTCTTCCTCCGTGTTTTTCGCAGTGTTAGCCATCTTTGATTAGCCGTTGAAGCAGTGATGGTGTGACAAAGAGGGCGGAGCTATCCCTTTTATAGCGCGGGTCCGTTTTTAAGGGGTAAAAATCCATTTGAGCCACGCCCATCAAACAAAATTCTGGTACCTTTAAGGGTGTTTTTTTGGAAATTTCTGATGTGCATCCCCATCATTTTGATATGGGAGTCCCCCACCCTGGGCGTGGCACTGGCCCACTTAAAGCCTATCAGTTAAAGGAGCATAACCCACATCTTTCATAAGTGACCAAACATACACCATACCAAATTTAATTTTTTTTAAGTAAAATTACTAGTTTTGCTGAGAAACCACTCTCCTACTGTTGGTGGGGGGGGGGGGGGGGGGGGGGGACTCCATTTTGATTTGCATAATTGCTCAGGCATCTTTGACAATTTTGGTAGCCTGTGAATACGATGCCCCTCATCGCTCCCAGCTGCTATAGAGGCATATGCATGAACACCCTAAGCTACGGCAAGCAGAAGACATCAAACCCTCTGTCATCTGACAACACCACTTACCCTAACAGTTTGTACAATGTTCTGACTTTTAACTTTGGCAGTGTTTTCATCACTGATGCAATAATCCCACGATGCAAAAACTTTGTTACAAAAGGATGACGAGGTTCCACCACTTTCTATGTAGCTTTGTTGAAAACTCTTTGCTAAACTAAAAAAAGAACAAAAAAGTTCAACAACCAAAATGTTTAACAACATGCCAATCAAAAATCCTTATTTTGGTAAAGCTGTGTTGGACACTATAGAATTTCAGATAAAAAAGACAAGAAGGTTGAACGGAATCTCCTTTTATGGTGTGGGTATATATTATATTTTACACATATTGAACATTCTCTGGGCTGGCATTATGATACGTCATTCATGAAAACCTGATTAATACGGATAACCCACACAAAATTTAAAGCAACTTTTAATTATGTCCATATTGGTCATATGATAAAATATTCGGTCCTCGGTCATGGCGCACAGACAAGCCAAATATTTTCCCATCCAGCCCTCCCAATTAGTCAATAAGTACACATTATGCTGGGTCATTACAAAGGTACAAATATGTTATGCAGAAAAATACTATGTTCTCTTTACTAAATGACTTTATATATACTTACTTGCGGACCATAAGAAGAAGACTGATAAAGAAATAGCTTCCACCCACTAAAAGGTATGCTAATGGAAGTTTATATTCCACATCATCATCTGATATCAACTCAGTGTCAGGGTATCCAGCATAAAACATTAGTGTACTGTTAATCCAGCCCTGAAATTTGACAAGAAAGAATCATAGCAACAATTAGCCAACTTGTTACTGATTGCATTATTCTGTTAAAATGGTGTTACCCCCGGGGAGGGGGACTCCTATATAAAAATGATGGGGGTACTCGTTGGAAATTTTCGAAAAACACCCTAAAAGGTACCAGAATCTTGTTTGATGGGCGTGGCTCAAAATACTTTTTACCCCTAAGAGGTACCAATTCTAAAACAACACATGTCATATTCTGTCTTATCATATGACCCGTACAGCCCTGCGAACCTTTTCTTTGCAAAACCATTGATGAAAGTCCCGTATGAGGGCCGTACGCATTTGTGCGAGCGGGGCCGGAAAAAGGCGTACGGCCCTACTACAAAAGCGGACGGCCTCGCGCGTTAAAATTTCAAGTCATTTTGTCTCCAATTTGGTCATATGATAAAATGCTTATTGACTAAGTTAGGTCGGGCCGGATGGGAAAATATTTGGCTCTCGGTCATGGCGCACGGACCTCGCTGCGCTCGGTCCGTACGCCATGACCTCGAGCCAAATATTTTCCCATCCGGCCCTCCCACTTAGTCAATAAGTACATAATATTTTTTTCAGCTCACTACCCTAAAAGGTACCACGATAATTCAAACGGTGGTCATTTTAGATGTTAGTACCCTAAGCGGTACCAATCTACAAAATAATTTTGACCCCTAAAAGGTACGACGAGCACACCCATCATTTTTATATGGGAGTCCCCCCCCCCCCCCCCCCCAAGGGTGTTACACTGCATAACTTATCTCACAACAGTTCATGTGACTTGATCTATCTTCTGCAAAAAAAGCTGTATGTTCACTGTGTACACTCACTGGGCTGGGGAAATGGAAAAACTACCGTAGAGTTTCGAAAGAAGCGGTCCCCAAAAGTGATGGCTACCTAAAGTAACAAGCTACCCAAAGTAACGTTCCGATCGATATCATAGCTAACGTCTCCATGCAGATGGAATACACTGTAGCTTAAAGACAAAGTTCCGGTATAAAAGGAGCCTGTCCTGGCCATTCTCACCTCCAGTCGTCAATCAACCACTGAAGCATAAACAACTGACAAATAACATGCGTCATTACTAAGACCATTGCTAACAATTTGGAAAAACTTTATGAAAGCTATATCAGAAGTCTTTATGAACTTCTATTTCTTTTTTAGCTTAGGTAAAATCTTGGTTTTATCAGATTTTTGAAGGAAATTATGTTCAAAGGACGCCCAAGTTAACCAGTTTTGTGACTGAAAGACGCCTAAATTTGCATTTCACACCCAAAAGGTGTGAAATGAGAGAGGACCTAAGCCTTTTATACCGGAACTTCGTGTTTATGTGTTTCACTGTACAAGAATGCCAAAGAATACGGAATAATATTATGCCTACATGTATTCTGCATCAGTGTTTACCATTATCTTTCCAGGGCTCGAAATTAACACTTGTAAACTCGCAAAATGCAACTGGTTTTTGGAAGTTGCAAGTCAAAAAAAAAAAACTAGCAAACTTTGGCGAGTGAGCATTTCTCTAATAAAATTTGGAGGAAAAAAAATGAACATTCTTGGAGAATTTTGCGGCAAAAATTCAGACCAGGGCTTGAAATAGAAAAAAATTATAGCCTGCCATTTTTTTTAGTTTTGGCAGGCCAAACAAATTTGGACCTGCCATTTAATTGTTTGGCCTGCCACATATCGATATTATTTCTTTTAATGAAGTATTTTTTGAGACACCTCGCGAAAAAATTCTAGACTCTGATCAGACATCAGAAATCAGAAATCATCTAAAGTTTGGGAGATCCTTACATAGCAATACTTTAACTTTTATTTGTTTACATTAAACCTTTAGCAAGAGTGAAGACAGTAAAGCATTGTTTTATTGTTTTTAACTTTCATACTTTCAAACTTCTGACTTTCATGTAGTCTGTGAACAGGCCTCCTTGTGGGGGTATGACGAAAGGCACTCTTGTCAGGGTATGATGAAAGTAGATAGTGTCGCGAAGACAAAACTTGCGAGGAAAAGTTGGCGAGTGAAGCGAGCCGTGGGAAAACTCCCCGTTTGCCATTTTTTCTTCACCCTATATCCTACTGGAGAGCCTGCTGACAGGCTAACTTTTATGCCGATGTGCAACAGTGTTCTCACCAGGATTTTGCCTTGGGGAGTCGCAGGGCCCCCTCTGCTGAAAAATAGGGGCCCTGTAAGAATATTAGAGGGACAAAGTCACTCCAAAAGGTCTGTTACATGAAGTACCTACCTGATCCAACATGGCGGACAAGATGTTTACGATTTGATAGTGATGCCTAGCAAACCTTCACCAAGTATATATGACCAACGAGGGTAAAGGCAATAAAATTAAAGGCTTTAAATTTTTTGATAAATGTTTTTATTCATTTGAACAAGCAAAATGCTTGGGTGTTCGAATGACCATTAAACTACTCATAAACATTCAAAAGTCCGTTTGACTCTAAGCTTGCTCCTCATCTTCTTGGCTTTTGGTGCGCCATCTCAATTTTTTTTTTTTGCGGGAATCCCGCAAGGCTGCGGCCTGGTGAGAACACTGGTGCAAGGATGTTGAAATTTCCTTACCGAGGTTTTTGGTCGCTGAAAATTTATTACATGACATCGCTATTTATAAATCGACACTTGATCAAATTGAAACAGTAAATAAAACAATGTTTAGTTTCTTTTGAATGTTGTACACAGTTCCCGGACAGTTCCATTGTTTTCAATTGCATTACAGCCAGACTCCAAAGTTAGAAGTTTTTTGAAGGGAAAAAAACAGATTTTTATTCCAGACAGCAAACTAACAAAGTCGGAAACCATCAAACCGTGAATACTGTATTTAATTTAGGCACTTGCAAATGTCAGATTACATACAATGCGCGTGAAAGTTTGTGAGTGAAAGCTACACAAAGTTTATATTATCTGTGTGTCTAACCTGAAAACCTAACAGTTTATTTAGGCCCTGGGCATTTCCTTACATGTTTCAACTATAAAATTATTAAAATTATTTACTAGTTTACACAACTACATTACTATTTATTACACAACTTTAAAAATAGATTATATAAAAAATTATAAAAACCACCTGCCCCCCCAGTTAAAATGACTGCCGGGGCCAATCTTTACCCTTACTGCAAGGGTACATGTATAAGCTTACCTGCCCAGTAACAAAGTCTATGAGCTGATCTGCAATGGACCTTGAAGTTCTCGATATTGGTTCCTGGTCAAAGTTGCATGAATTTGTGTTGATCTGAGTGGTAGTATTTTGGTTGATGATAATTGCAGGCAGTGAAACTAATCCAAACTCCAGGATAAAGATCACCAAATTCAGAAAGAGCAACCACTTGAGGAAAACAAAAAAGGACAATACACCATTTCCAAAACGACCTGCAAGCAAAACAAAGT
Organism: Cladopsammia gracilis; assembly: GCA_022457155.1. NCBI lineage: Eukaryota > Metazoa > Cnidaria > Anthozoa > Scleractinia > Dendrophylliidae > Cladopsammia > Cladopsammia gracilis. The sequence continues at coordinate 542,437 of JAJGOT010000548.1, forward strand.
TTAATTAAAACTACACGTTAATACATGAAACACTGTGGAACAGCTGTACTTGTATGTTGTGGTTCAAATTTTTACTTGGTTTGAAAATTGTAAACAGGGTGAGATTAAGTTGAAAAAATAAGCTTGCCTTTCGGGCAAGCTGTTACTTTAGCTTACTAGCCCAGAGGTTGTCAGGGATCAGAAACCACTGAGTTCTTCAACAACAACAACAACAACAACAACAACACTTTATTTACTCATTATTTTTTACTTATTAAAAAAACAGACTTTTTATTATCATTATTTTTTAAATAATAATAGGAAAATGCAAAAACAGAGAGAAAAAAAGCTACAAAATTAGTATTTAAGGAGTACACAAGCATAAAAAAAAAAGAAAAAAATCACAAAAGATTTCCATACATGTATGTGTCATTAAATCTTGTAAGTTTGATGTTTTGAACAACTATTTCTGGTTGTATAATTTTTTTGTCCGTTAGGAGTGCAAGAAAACTGTCGAAACAGAGTTTTTCGTCGTGTAAGCAACTGTTGTATAGGGAGTACTTTGCAATGAGAAGCATATAGTTCAAAGAGTACTTTTGCTTCATATTGTTAAATGTTCCATACAGAATCATGCTTTTTGATAATGTGATGTTTTCTTTAGTTTTACTGGCCCACCAGTTTTGAATTTTTTTTTCTCACCAGCTACTTTAATGCCCTTAATGACAACATCATTTTTAATTACTCTCGAATGTACTTCTATGCCAATTACAAATAACAGTCCGGACAAAGGACAACCTTGTGTAACACCTCATTCCAAAGGGAAAAATTCAGATGCATATCCATTTACAAAATAATGCTACTCCATTTACAAAATAATGGAGCTTTTCCAATTGAGATTAGTCGCGATTACCTTGGTTTTCCATTGCTATACTTTGAGATTGAAAAAAATAATTAATGTTACACATACCATTTTCTTCACTAATCAGAAGTACATGTTAAAAACCAAAACCAATTCTGACTTATGCTCACACACATATTTGCATTCATTTATGTGCAGGGTTCATCTCGGTATTCTTTTTAGGAGGAGCTTCTAGAGTCAGCAGTGTTACCATACCTGAACCACATAGCTGAGGATCAAGATGTTACAGTTCGTAACGTAGCAGTGCAGATACTTATTGACTTGTGTCAGATGTGTGACTCTCAGAAGTGTCAGGATTTCTTCGACATTATTGAAAGTGCAAGTTTCATGAAGTCATGTATTCAGAGCGGTTTTCAATTGAGTTTCGAAAGTAATTTTGCAGTTGCTTTGGTTTTGTATTGCTATGCTTTTTAATTAACTGAAACATCTCTGGCAACTTTCTTAACCAATCAGAAGTAACACCAAAACCAATCGTGATTTTCGCACACGTTTTCCCACGCTTTGCACCAGCTACATGTATTTGCTTTGAGTTCTGGTTGCTTCACTGGATCGTCTGTGTCTGTTGTGATTGGTCAAAGTAATTACTTTGGTTTTGGTTTTACAACACTCTCATTTGAAAATTGCTCTATATAATAATATGCTAATTACCTTCCACTTCTTTTAAATGGCCTTTCCACAGCTCAAGGTCGCGACTCCATTCTGATATTGAAGATGTAGTCAACGTCCAATACTTTGGGAGAGGGGACGAAAATGTATGTTAAAAATAATTTATATACATACAGTGTATGTATGTAACAGAAAATTGCAAAATAACATGCTTTAATTTAATTTGTATTCTACATTTTCATCACTAACAAATTGAATATAATTATTCAGTTACTAACCATGGCAACTCGCAACTTGAATGCTTTCCATCTGGAGATATGTTTTTGTTTCTTAAAATTCTTAACTGATCTCCTGAAAAAAAAATACAACAAGTAACATAAAATTTCCATGGTAACAACAACAATTTTCACCTGACGAGGTCACACTGTACTACAGTCAAACCTTAAGTTGATAGTTTTAAATCTTAAACCACTCAAACAAAAAACTCTTAAGACAACCAACATATCTGCACTATTTTATTTGAAAACAAGCATACCGGTATACATCAATATCTAGGGGGGAGGGTACTAGTGGCTGGCCAATATTTAGTGTAAAGGTGAAACTTGCACTAAGTCCAACTTGAGGGGGTGGTGAATTTCAAAACTAGACAACAAAATTAAGGTGGAGTTAGAACAGCTGGTGACAGTTAGTAGTCGAGGGTCAGTTCATCTAGGGTGATCAAGTTTGATATTATTGCATATCACACGACCTGGCTAATCCTAAACCTAGGACCTAAGCCTAAGTTAGACCTGACCCTGAGCTGAGATACCACCCGCCCAAGAAATTGTTCTAACCCTAGAATCTTAACCTAAACCCCAGGTTTGAACTATCCCTAACCCCGGCTTTTGCCGGGGGGGGGGGGGGGGGGGGGGGGGGGGGGGGTGTCAAAAGCACTGGTCATGTGACCTTCATTTTTCTTACTTAAGGCCTGTTTTCAACATGCGATATTTGTTACATTCTCCAATGCAACTTTTGCAAAATTATGTAAATTAGCGGTGATTTCTGTGTAATTGATGGGTGCAATATTTGCTACGATTTGAAGTGACAAACAAATCACCAAAACAAAAGAAGTTGCATCAGACAATAAATAATTAATGTGTGATTCCAGAAAATATCCATACCCCCACCACGGAGGGAATTGGAAATTCCGGAGGGGTAGGGGGGTCAATGGCCCAGGAAATTCCGAAGAGGAGGGGGGGTTTGGAGGCCAAATTCACGTCCGAATGGTCAGGAAAACAATTGATTTTTCGTGAATTTGTATTGACTCCGTAAGTGTCACTTACCAATTTTTGCGGGTCATTCTGAACCTTAAATCGGACAACCTGCGTTTTTTCTAACCGTGCTGCAGTTAAGAAATGTTTTTTTCTTTCTTAAAAGTTCTTTGGACGCAAACAAGCAACGCAAAGACGAATACTCTTCGTGAAGCAGATAAACCCGCCATTACTCGTTACCAGTCTCCAAATAGTTGTCCGCGGTGCACTGGTAACCAGCTACCGCGAACGTTCACGATCGATACAAGAAACTCGAGTGCGTTGTCGATGAACAAAGTGACAAATCACTTGGCTTTTTTTTACAGGAGGCTGAAATATGGCCAGGTAACAACAGAAAACTAGCTACTCGTTCATTTCTCCGTTTTTTCAAACTGATCGTAGTATTGCAGTTTGCTGACGATCGTGTTCATGTCAAGTTATGCAACGGTTCAGTTTCGTCAGAACATTTTTTTAGTAAATCGATCGAGAGCTTAAAATGCGAACCCCCTTCGAGTGCTAGCAACAGTGTGTAAGTTTTAGACAGGATCTTGTATGAAGAAATTGAGTTGATGTTATTTTTTAAAGCTAATTTACGGCGTTCATTTAACGCGGCTTTAGGATCATTTATAAAATAAATTAACAAATGAATGCGTATCGACACGCGGCCTTTGGTTTAGTGTTTGTTCAACTCTTGAACCCATCTAAAGAAAGAAAAAAACTTTCCAGAGGGTATGGGGGGTGGATGATATTTCTGCGGAAATTCCAGAGGGGTGGGGGAGTCAACGCTTCCTTGTGAAAATGGAAAATCCGAAGGGGTGGGGGGTCCTGTTTGAAATTCCCTCCGTGGTAGGGGTCTGGATATTTTCTGGAACTACACAATAAAGGATCTTGATCACACATCTCTATTATGGATACCCTGGTATTATGGACAGAAATTGGAAAGGACTGGACTCATGTCAGGTTGGTACCTGAACTATTTACTAGCTATTTTATTTATTTGAAATTTAGCAACGGTAAAGCTAACAATAAGCTACATTATTATTCAACTGCACTCAGTAGAGTACAAATAACACCCAAAACGAGTACAAATATCTCACGGTATTTGTACTACAGAAGACCGGTTTGACCGGTTTTTCACCAACGTCACTTCGAGCATTAGTCTTACGTAAGCGGTGAAAAAATGGCTGAAATTGTTCCCAAACTAGCACAGACAAAACTGAGAAAAACTACTGAGAAAAACTGACCGGATTTATTGACGTTTTTACCCAAACAAATCCAAACAATTATGCGTTTAATCACGCAAAGTCCTTCTTCGCTGTACAAAAAGTACACGCGACCAAACAACTACACGACTGACAATTCGTCATCATTTTTTTAAATAAAGTGCGCGCGCGCTGACAAACAAGTTCAAATAGCGCGCGCACGACAAAATTGAAAAAAGTAAGGAAGATTAAAACGATGTTCATGACTAAGTTGAATAATAAATCTCTTATTGGACGGTTTAGTGTGTAGTATCGTGGGATATTTTTACTCGTCTCTTGTATTTTGACTCGCCCTACGGGCTCGCCAAAATACAGCGAGACTCGTAAAAATATCCCACGATACTACACACTAAACCGTCCAATAAGATATATATATTGTACTTATGAAATAGCTTTTATCACTTTTACCATTCTGCTACTGGACAGATTTGGATTAAGTGAGAAGTATTTTGAATACAAAATATCCTCTTTTCTTCCCCCAAAAAATATTTTTGACTTTTGACTTTCAAAAATCAAGTTTCTGGAAACTTTTTGGTTGTATTTTTCGGGGGGGTTGTATTTGAGTGGCATCATAATACATCCCCACCTGACCCCAGAACAGCCACCTCTCTACAATGACCAGAAAATTACGTCATCAAGGTGACTGTTGCCAGGTGCGACTGATTCTCTTGACTACAAAATGATTATAAGTAAATCACAAATTCATTGCCCATTATTAATGCAAGCAGACACATTGACACATGACATACATTTAGAATGTGTTTGACTTGCAAGTTCACATCTGTAGGATACAAAACTATAATTCTTACATACATGTAATTTTACCAGTTTTTCACACATGTATACAAAACATTTAAAAAAAATACAAAAACAATACAGTGAACCCTTTATTAAACAGACACCCTTGGGGCTCTTGCTAGTGTCTGCTTAACAGAGGAGTCCACTGAATACAGGTTTGTTCTACAGTCAATATGGAAAGAAAATTTAGGGGCCCAAGCAACTGGTCTTTTTTTTCTGCCAATTTCTAGGAACAGATGGTTCTTTAAGTCACAAAAAATGTTTTGTCTCAAAGGAAAAGTTCAGTTATTAATAGACAAGGACATAAAATAATTTTAATCAGCTGGACATGTCTTCTTCAAAGACATCTAGCACAACCAAGTAAGCTAGCCTACACTGTATGTCCATGGCTGAAACCTAGCCTCATGTCCAAAAACAAATTTTGATATTTGATAGTGCCATAATTTTGGGAAATTTGTTTGCATAACATCCAACATCAAACTGTCATTTCCAGCTCTGAAAGATCTAGACAATGCCAGGTTGATTGATTATCAGCATGAGTTCTATGCAAAGCACGAAAGAGGGAGGTGAATTTAGGTCCATGGATCAGCAGATTTTGAAAATAATTTTTGCCAATATTTCGGATTCAGAGAAAAATTGTAGCAGATTTTTGGATCCTACTGACACTCATGTACCAATGTAGCGGATTACAGGTTTGGATCCAGATTTTGGCTATTTTGGATTTTGGATGATAACCCTTGTTCAAAGCATGATTAAGCTAACCCAGGATTAGCGTCGATTTTGAATCCAGTTAATAACTCAACAATTGAAAATTTTCCAAAGTTTTCTGCACTTCAGTATCGACTTTAACTTGTCTTCACAACTAGCTACATATGACCTTTTAAAAACATTTTTAAACTGAGAAATGAAATCCTCAGTAAGAGTTTGCCTCCTGCCAGTTGGGATTTTTAAAATGTTATGTTCTATTTGCAATATTTGTTTCTGTATTTGAAGTGGCGAGCCTGTGAAATAGCTTGATAGCTAAGTGCTCGTCCACTATAAACAACATTTATTTGTATTTATTTGTATTTTATTTTAATCTGGGATTAGTGTCGGCTTTCGAACAATGGGGGCCCTGTTGTTGTTTTGTTTTTGTCACAGCTGAGATCATGTGCAGTTAATCTGTAGGTTGTTGATTAAATATTTTCATTGAACTCAAGAAGACCCTTTTTTAAAAAAATTAATCCTATACACAGTATTTGCAAGGATTCAAGTCAGTACATTTTTATTATATCTAAAAAGTTAACAAATAATTTGCGGATTCGTATTTGAGCATAATTTTTTTTGCGGATCGACACATTCAGCTATCAAAATGCATCAATGGATTGGCGGAATGGCATACCCCTATTCACCCCCCTCTAGAAATATTTATTTTAATCCCACGAATTGACAACCATTTTATTTGTATCAGCAGTACATGAACTTGCCCCTGACCCAAACAGCAAGTGACAACATCTGGCTTTTTTAACCTGTTGTTTTATACCACTAAGAAGATCTGCATATGCATGTTGCCAACTGGGCTACACCCCATCAATCATAATGGTAATAATTATTCCAAATCCCTCTCGCGGCATATTTGTTTTACCAAAGTGTCGATTGAATAAAACCTTGACTAAATAGTTTGCCTAATCAAACACTGTTTGGCAACGGATCAATAATCCAACTGCAGGTGTATTCAAAACAATAAATATCTGATTTCTGAAAAGCTTTTTTACCCGGCAGGTATAAAAGATCATTTTTACTTGGCCAAAAAAATTTTCTGTCAGAAATAACAAAAAACATTCCCTAAAGGCGATGTTACACGAGACGATTTTTAACGACAACTTGCAATGCAAATGAGGTGCTGAACCAATCAAATCTTGTGTAACCTCATTTGCATTGTAAGTTGTCGTTAAAAATCGTCTGGTGTGACATCGCCTTAAACTTACAATATTTAATTGAAATAAACATGTGCATACGCTAAGACGCACTTCACATCAATTTGTCATGCTCGTTTATATCACTCCTGGTAAATTAACAGAATATGATACCTTTGATAACTATTTTTAAGGACTTGCAGGTTTTGCTTCCATTTTTACGGACTGTAAACGAAATCATACAATGTATACGTAGCCCGGCCATTTGGTACAGTTAAATTCGAGTAATATAAGCATCCCTGACGGTGACATTTTATCGTCTATAAAAAAGTGACCCAAGCATCACTTGCATGCTTTTATAAATCGAGCGGCTTGGCACAAAGCCAGCCTGAGTAATAACAATAAAACATGAAGATCATGTCCTAATAAAATGCAGAACGAGTGGCGCATTCGCGATCAAAACCGGTATGATATTGAGTCATTGTATTCACAACTCATTAGGTCAGAATTTAAGTTATTTTAGTAATAAATACAAGTAAGCTTACATGCAACCCGCGAAATGAAACTAAATATACCTTATGGTACTTTTTTTTTTACACTAGCGCCCAATGTACTGAATTTTCTACCAAAAAAAGACATATAAAGCTACATCTATGCACGAACCCGAAAAGCATTCAGCTATTGTTTTATAATCACAACAAACCATTCGAGCAAGAAGATACAAAATGCAGAAGTGCAAGAGCGTCGCAAGCTTTTAGGGTGCCTTCTTTGCAGCCAAACACAATAAAGAACCACCAAAAATCACTTTGAGCTCTTAATAAGATTACACTAGAGTATTATTAAATTCAGCTTATAAATGCCACTGAATACAAAGCTTACTTGTATCGTCTTTTCTCCGACATCGGTTGATTTATTTCTTTCGGATCGGCCATGTCATCCTCTCCCATTTCGTCAGCATAATCCTCGATATTTATAACCTCCATATCCCTTGCTGCTCTCATAGAACCTCTCCTAGATGAACTATTAGCTCTTCTTCTCATACTTGCATTGTTGAGTGATCTGTGAGCGCTGCGACTGGGAAGCTGGCGAAAACCTCTGTTGATTTCCCTCGCATCGTCCAAACCACCGTATTCTTGATCTGCAAAGAAAATGTAGTTCTCTTTGACAACAGAATCATTCAAGTTAAGGGTTTACAAGCTAACAAAATGTAACACTTGTTGGTCTTTCATGTCAACAGCTGCAAGGCAAAGAGAAAAGAAATGCGGCTTTACAATAATGTTGTTGTCGATGTTGCTCACCCGGCGACAAATCGTGCATTTCCAGGGACCTAGACATGGCGGCATGAGGCGTTACTCGACTGGTCATAACCAAAGCAAAACACTAAAGTTTCTCTTGCACTTGTACCATTCCTGCAACTTTCCGAATTATGTCAACTCATTGGTGAATATAAAAATAACTCTGCGGTGTTACAGTAGCTTGCGTTGAACTTCCTGAAATTCGAGATTTCGCCGTTTGCGAAAGGTGAATCTCTATCAAATATAACGCATCATTTGATTGGTCACTCAAAAGTGAATTTTCAATTACGACATTTCATTGGCTATTACAGTTGCTACGCTATTTATGACCCCTTGCGGTGGCGTTCATTGCTGCATGGACACCAACAAACAAAACAGACCACTTCAATGCCCATTTAAAGATCAATTAGAATTTCATAGTGATTTGCCAAGTTTAATATACTCGGTTTTTAAACCAGGTGCCAATGAAATTATCTTCGAATCACCCCGTAACTTTTTCGCGCCTAAAAAAAATTCACGGCTTCTGGCGTTGACAGTCATATAACGTACGTTCTAAACAAGTGGGCGGTATGTCGTCACTCATATTTCAACGTCTGTCAAATCAATGCGGAACCGGCGAAGTGAATATCATTATCGTAATAAACATTGCAAAACACATCTTGTAAATACGTCGGTTTCCTTTCTTTACGAGTGCTAGAAAACAACTTTCAATTTTCGAGCAAGGAAGTAATCATCCCAATATTCCTACTCTGGAATTTCCATAATCACATAATCCTATAACAAATCTCATGATTTATTCGATATCCACTGAGTGACGAAAACGTCAAACATGAAAACATAGGTCTACATAGCGTGCGGATAAACGTAACTAAAAACCTAGTTTAATTTCTGAGTAGGACTAATCAGTTCTCGTCTAGGCGCGTATTAAACGCCGCTGAACGAGCATGAAAATTTCTCGTCTTTTAATCAAATGCCTGAGCAACAGCTGTTGTTAAATTTTCCTATTATTGCTAAACTCTCGCACATTAGAACCCTTTCCGTCGTGATACTTCAAAACTTTATTACTGTAAAATGAAGGCATACCCAGATACTCAAGCAAGTGGCGTACATTTTGCACCGGCAGAGGTCAATAGTGGTTAAGCGTGCCAGAATAGATTCCACCGAATAATGTTTTCCAAGTATCTTAGACTACGCGACAGTTCAAGAGACAATAGAGCAAAAAAAAAACAGGTGCTTACCTGTCGATTCAATAGTTGAGGACAAATCGTGCATTTCCTGCGACTGTGCCATATTGGCTTT